>LGRX02024887.1:0-50571 GCA_001247695.2 Cymbomonas tetramitiformis | reverse complement strand
TCCCCTCCTGCTGCCGCGATCGCCTCCCCTGCTTCCTGCTGTGCTGGCTTCTGTGCAGCCTCCCCTCCTGCTGCCGCATGCGCCTCCCCTGCTGCCTGCACAGGTGCTGGCACCTGTGCAGCCTCCCCTCCTGCTGCCGCATGCGCCTCCCCTGCTGCCTGCTGTGCTGGCTTTTGTGCAGCCTCCCCTCCTGCTGCCGCATTCGCCTCCCCTGCTGCCTGCTCTGCTGCCTCCTGTGCTTCCTCCTCTGACGCCTCCCCTTCTCCTATCGTCATGAAAAGCATAGGCATGGGGACCGCTCCTGCCTCCGCTGCCTCCCCTCCTGCTGCCACGATCGCCTCCCCTGCCGCCTGCTGTGCAGCATCCCCTCCCGCGATCGCCTCCCCTGCTGCCTCCTGTGCTGGCAAGGCCAATGAGCCGGAGGGCTGCTTGTCAAAAAACGCAGGTTGAGTTTTGTACAGCCCTTGAAACGGGCATGTACAGTTGGACCGATGGCAAGAAGCCATATCGTCCATCTCCACCCCGAGGCCAACCGCGCAACGGCCGTGAAACCCGCGTTTACAAATTCCGCATGCGTGGCCCACAGGAGCGCCCTGCGCTGCACCCTTCCCGCAAAACAGGCAGTGCTCGCGGGTAATGTCCCCGCAGCGCTTGCATTCCCCTTTGTACTGCGGAGATTCCGTGCCGCAACCCCTGTGAAAAAAGCCCTGGCATAGAGTGCACTTCGTCGCCTGCACTTCGACCAGTGGTGCCTTTCCAATGTGCGGGCAATCGGGCACCACGCATCCTAGGCGAGGGGGGAACAGAGATTGCCTGCTCCGCTTGGGTTGCGCTTCCGCGCCGAAGGCTATTGAAAGCGCTTTATTTCCACGACTGGCCATTTTTTTCTCGATAAGTATTGAGAGTATAAGTATATAGAAGATTTTAGTAACTAGGTGTTACTAAACAACTGACAAACTTGTGAGCACTTTCGCCAAACCGCTAACTTGCAAAGCTTTGAAAATGCGCATGCGCTTCACCGGCCGCGAGATCAGGCCAGTCACAGGGAGACTTTGATCTCGCGGCCGGTGACATCTTCTGCGCCATTATACCATAATCTGATGTGTACAAAGAAAAATTTCACCGGCCGCGAGATCGGTCCAGTCACATCGGAGCTTAGATCTCGCGGCCGGTGACATCTTCTGCGCAATTATACACAATCTGATGTGTAAGAAGAAAAATTTCACCGGCCGCGAGATCGATCCAGTCACAGGGAGACTTTGATCTCGCGGCCGGTGACATCTTCTACGCAATTATACCATAATCTGATGTGTATGAAGAAAAGTTTCACCGGCCGCGAGATCAGTCCAGTCACATCGGAGCTTAGATCTCGCGGCCGGTGATGCGTGTATGCGTGAACTAGACCTGAACGGGCATAAGACCGGACGCGAAAGTGCAAACTCGAAAGACTTAAACTCTCAAGTATCATGAAGTGCGACTATTGCAATAGGAGAGCAAGAGTGCACGTATGGTTTGGACCTGATTGCTATTTTTACGATATTACCGACTACCAGTACGCGCTCGCTTGTCTACCTTGCGCTTGGGATGTCTTGATGGAAGCAGAGGGCCTGGACGATTATAGGGGGGTGAATTGGGAACTGCTTTTTTAAAAACAAAGTCAGAGAGAGTACAGCAGCGGACCGCCCTACTACTGCAGTATGGAACTGATTTAGACTTTAAGGGGGGAACTAATTGCATAGGTTCCCACCTGTGGCTTTTGCCACACCCAACAGCTAGCGGGGACAATGTCTTCTCTTCGAGTGTTAGTTGACTTACTGCCGTTGTTGCGAAGCCTTGGCAAAGAGGCGCATGATTTCCCTGAGGTGTACCCGGTGGATGCAGCAGATGTAGAGCGTGGCGTGGAACTTGCTTCACGCATCACAACCTTCGCTAAGTACTGATTGGATGTGGCGCCCCCTGTGGCGCCCGTTGTGGCGCACCCTGTGGCGCCCGCTGTGGCGCACGCTGTGGCGCCCGCTGTGGCATCCCCTAGACCGCCCGCTGTGGAATCGCGTATAGCGTCGCCTGCAGTTGGGACGACGCCAGTATCCACTGTTGCGAAACGGCGCGCTGCAGCAAGGCGACGTCAGGCGGACTCTCGCGCGAGGAAGCGTTTGCGAGTGGATATCCCTGATCGGGTCCCTGAAGAGGGGGGATCGGGCGCTACCGCTGCTATCGGTATCCCGCGGGGAAGCAAAAGTCATTGGAACAAGAAGTTGCAGGGGGTATTTCAGAACGCGCGTGACGATTTGATACCAGGAGCGCTCGCGAACTATGTGCAAACGTTGGACAGCGGCATTTAAACAGCGGTGCGTGGTGGCATGCGTGCACCAGAGGATCGCGTGGGTATGGGCATAGTGAGCAGCTTACGTGCGGCCTTCGCCTCCCTCGCAAGCAGCCGCTGCAAACTAGACCGCGACATTCAACTGGCAGGAGCAGCGATGGCGTTTGGGGGAGGGGCGTCAGAAACAGTGCAAGAGGTCGCCGGAGTTTTAGGCATAAAAGTCGGTGTGGTAACCACAGGGCACTTAGGGCACCGGAACTTGCAAGTTGGTATCGGCCTTGAGCTGGCAGCAAGGCGAGGAAGCGGGCTGCTGAAGGGCTTGGTGACTGAAGTGAAGAAGAAGGCAAAGGACGCCCTGAACGCCGAAGTGTTGCAGAAAATAAGGGACTTCTGGCTCAGCCCAGGGATAACGCGGGTGTCCACCTGCAAAAGGGATGTCATACAGGTTCGACGTGAAGACGGGAGAGTTGAAAAGGCCTCAAAGCAGTGGCTGGAAATGACGCAGCTGGAGGTGTTCAGAAGGTTCAAGAAGAAGGAACCTGATGTGAAGGTGGGCTTGAGGACTTTCGAGCAGAAGAAGCCGAAGGAAGTGCGCAGGCTTACCCGGAGGGACACGATATCCTGCTGCTGCAGATATCACGAGGACTTCCGGTTGGCATTGACAGCATACAACCGTGCGCACGAGGTATTGCACTCTAAGTGCGAGTGCGAGGATAGGACGTGTTGCCCTCTGCTAGGGGGGCAGAGGGCAGTTCTATCCAATCGAATCTGGGCCGGCACTGGTCACGAACTTGCTGAATGATACTGGCTCTGTGACCAGGCTCGCGGAGAATAGTAAGGAACTCCCTGATAACCACAACACCGCCTGTCTCATCACCCGCAAGTGGGCGATTCTTCACAGGTGTAGGGGGCACAGGCTCCTCAGGGCCGTCGCTGAAGGGAAGTGCCCTCCGCGTGTCGATCCCAGCCGGGACCGGAGTGGTGAATCCATCGGAAGGATCCACGGCAGCCATGGCAACCGTAAGCGAAGCACCGAAGCGATGAAACCCTAACGATAAGGGTGAGCCCCCCTCAAGGAAGGGGCCAAATCCAAGATAAATTCAAAATCTGCTCCGATGCCCACGAAACTCGGTAACACGGCCGGGAATGGCGAAGTAAAAACACCCTCCAAAGGAAAATGTCTGAGTCCAAGTGGCCCGTAAGTTATAAGGGGTCAAAAACGGCCAAGTCGCCCGCAAGATTCCAAGATCCGCTCAAAGTTCACAAACAAGCGGCAAGCGTGGCAAATTAAGGTAAAATGATACGGGTAAAGACGCATAGAGTAGTGAGGGAAAATGCGGAGCGGCGGGGGTGGGCGGAAAGTAGGAGAGTAGGGTCGAGGTCTCCGCGCTTGTCGATGTCCGAGGTCATGGCCTTTTTAACGTGTCGCGAACCACTCAGTACCAAACTCTGCGCAATGCTGCATACCATCGGGGGCCCCAGCGCTCTCTGACCCATCTTCTCCGTACTCTCCTCCGCCACTCGTCGCGCTTACCTCTCCATCCACGCAGTCAGTTGTGCCGCGAAAACGCGGCACCCCGCAACATTCTACCTACTCAGCCACGCTCGCCCCTCTACAGCTTTAGCCAGCCATTTAGTGGCTTTGAATCAAAACCACTTTAGGCAAGTGGTGGGCCTATAGCCTACTAGAATGTCCTAGTGACACAGTGAAAACGCTGAACGCCGTAGGGTTTGAGCGAGGCAATCGGGTATATCAAAAGATAGAAATGAATACACGACTCTCAGGCTATCTAAGCTCTGAGGCCGTCACTAGGCAATCATATCGTGTGTCACAGTCTAAGCTACCGAAGTCGAACTACTGAGTACAGGTAGGAAGTCACTGTACTGTCACTGTCACTGTCATACGTCATACGTGGTACTGAACTACTGAATCTCAGCACCCGAGACGTTGGTTGAACGACCAGTATCGTCAGAACGAATAATACGTTCGCTCCATAATACTGCGCATGCTTGTTCCGCACATGCTTAAAGCAAAGATGGTTCTTGTTTGTTACTTCAAGATGTATCTTGCTTTGCCATCTTCGAGTTCGACGTACGAACTCTCGATGACAGGTGTCATTCAAGTCTTTCCTTGAATAATGACAGATGACGTGACTTATCATCTGACGACATGTACAGTCATAGTCGACCGTACTGACGACTGTCATTATAATATATGACATGACTCGACATGGCATGACATGGTATGACATGTCTGACAGGTATGACACGTATGACATGTATGACACATATGTCATCGGTCATGACCCTGACAGATCTCCCCTCTTAAAAGAGTTGTGACCTCACAACGGGCATACCTTTGTATATGTCTATGATGTCTTTGTTGTTGTCGCTTCTTGCTGGTACCAGTCTTCTTACACCGATTTGAGGCGTCCCTCATGGTGTTTTTAGGTTATTGGGGGGAACTGAGTCCACTTTAGTCCCTCACCTTACAGTTCTTAGGATGTAGCCCCCTTTGAAGTTCGTATCGTATTTCAGAGTGACGTTTCAAGGTTCAATGAATTGCGTTTCGTGATACAGATTGACGCTGGATTACTGATTGATCCACACGTATCGTGCGTCAGAGTGACGATTCAAAGTATCCGAGGTATACGTTACGGATTATTTGCGCTAGCCGTCGTCGCTTTGCGAACGATGATCCCACGATTTAACGATTTATAATCGAACGATTCTCGGCCTGATATAATGCACCCAACCCTTCCTCCCCTCCTTAAGCTACTTTGGAGGATCACAGGCGGCAACGGGGAGCCCGTGTTTGTTTCCGGAGTTATTTCACCGGGGGCTTGTTTTAATGCAAACGGAGAAGGCCCTGCTTACGAGATATCGGAGGGTCTTTATAAGTCCACTTTAAATCCTCACCCGTCTGCCAAACTCCTGATATGGTCCAGTACGCACGCTTTGACGAACATCTATCGCGATGAGTGAGAATGGATTCGCCACGTACTAATGTGAAATTTCTTTAGTTATGTTTGTCAAGCACAACTTAGGATCACAACTCCGTCTACCTCAGTCGATATCTCCGGTAGCTTCGGATGACTGGCCACAGAATCCGATGACAAACCACGGTCTTGGCAAAGGTAGCATTAGCAGTTTTTCACAGATATTGGTACCCGCATATGCGTATCTGTGTAAGGGTATGATTTATACAAGGCTCACTACACCTTAGCAAGGAAGGATCAATTCCTGCTCCTGTCATATCAATTTGATGCAGGGTAAAAAATGTTAGGGATATAACCCTGCAGTTCTCGGGTTGCAGCCCATTGCACCGAAGGCGCATCGCAGTTCTTGGGATGCAGCCCTGATATATATATATATATATGACCGATGGACGAAAACCTCTTGGGTATATGTTTCCACGGCCTGATTATTATTTGGTCGGCAATTAAATTATTGGCAAAAGTCATTGGCTATCAGCTTTTGACTCAGAAGCCACAATGTTATAGAAGCTGCGACCTATTGTGATCATATGCGGCAGTTATGCCTTCAGCATACGTAGACAATATGATTATGTGGAACTTATAATCCCACTTAAGTTGCATCATGATAAATTTATCCAGGTGTTAACAAGTGTTCAGGATTTGATAAGGGGTTGACGCCCCACAAGCCAAAGGTCACTGTCTCATAAGGCTCGCCTCAAGTGTGCGGCTTTGAGGATTAGCGTCCTGGCGAGGCACAGTCATGATGCTTCCTAGTCCATAATGGAGCTGGAAATGAGAATGCTCAAGATATCCGAAGACAGGAAGGCTTTTGGTTGGCCAGAGTTACTGTCAAGATGCTTAACCTTGATGGAATGGCATTCGGATACAAACTGTGCAACCATGCATGTGACTTATGCATTGGTGTATGACTTTGATGAATTGTCTCTTGTCATGAACCTGGAAGGAATGACGGGCAAATAGCTAGAGTGGCGGATTTACTCACTCGGCTTTGCTGTTTATGGAATTCGATGCCTGATGGCACAACTGGCAATCCTTTGCTCAGATGCTTTCCTAAAGACATTGGCAACAACTTGTGTGCCAGCTTCTCTAGATTTGGGGAGAAACCATGGATCAACAATTCATGAATCAAAACACATGTATCAAGGTTGATTCAACGAATCCTTCAACTCTTGAATTTCGACAATCAGCATCTCAGGCGGTTGACGTCAAAGTGATGGTCGTAAGCTTACAATATAGCTTATTCACCTTTGAAAAACCATCGTTCTCCTATGTCAGTGCCCTTCATATAAATGATAGAGCCGGAGAAATATGCATATATGATTTACTCATAATGAACTTCATGTGTTAGTAAGTCAAATAAGACTTCATTTGATGTTTCAATCGGCATGATGTACCGTGTCATCAACTTTATGGCTGCTATACACAGATGCTGGAACTTTTGATAAGATTTTTAATCTTCCAAGCAAAATCACAATGATGTAAATCAATTTGTGGCAGCTGTATGAAAAATGAATGAATCTATACTCTTCCTCCCCCTTGTAAAAAGAGATGTATCAAACCAATCAGATGGTGATGGAGGATGTTATTCAATCATTATGTTATGTGAAAAATGGTTTGATAGAGAATCAGACTGAGATTACTCATCGAATGCTTTAGAGGTAACAATGTCAATCTGAACATTGATTTTCTCTACGTCATATTGGCAATATGCCTGACGTTTTTGAATGTGGCAAATGCCAGATGATGTCAAATGCAGTCGTTGGGTTGCAGCCCACATACTTTGTCAGTTCAGGGTCACTATAGTGTGCCCAACTTAGACAATGATTCTGGATAATGATTGCCATAATGAACAATGAAATCAGTGATGGTACCGAAGTTAACTTTGGTATCGAAGCTAATGGAGAGTCAATTAAGAAGTGTCTATAATGACAACAACTTACTATTATTGAGTTGATGGATGGCTGACATGTCATTTCATTATGATTAGAACATGGCATTGCCTAGTGATATGTGTATATTCTTCAGCACATGATCACTTATCTCAATGGTGCCCATTTTATTTTTGGGCAAACACTATTCAGAGACTTGTTATGATAAAGAAGTATGAATGATGAATGTGTCATTTCAATCCGATAGAATTGTGACTTGTTTTATGACTATAAAATTTCTGTCACTTTCCAGAATGAGGATGAACTGCGCTTGGAAGACCGTATGCAGATTGCGGGTTTTCCAAGACTTCGTGGCCTAATGGATGAGGCAACAAATTTCTAAACATTCCAGAATGAACTTTCAAAGAGTCTTCATTTCTTAATGAAGCATGCTTGTCTTATGTGCCAAAATGATATGAAATTACAAATATGGTGTCAATCTATATGTGGATGGTTTATACCATTGTAGGCTATTCCACAAATAAGTAGTGATGTCAGAATAAAAACTTTGGACAATTGCAACTCAGTACAAACTTGAGTGCATTCAAGCCCACTTGCATGTTCAGAATCTGAATCTAATGTACTTTTCTAGCTAAAGCTACCATTGACTGTCCAACATCCACTGAGGACATTGTTTCCTACGTCTTTTGGCATCACGCTCAGCTTTTTTCTTATTCTGCAAGCGCCTCTTTGCTACTGCACATCCGGAACGTTGTACCAGCCACGAAACTTGCTGGAATCTACTAGCTCATCTTCTGAGCTTTCTTCATCCAAAAGCAAAACTGGCTTCAACATGTCTTGTTCTTCCATCGAGGACGAATCACACAGGGAGGCAGCAGACCTGCAGCATGCGAAGAAAATAAACAGCAAGAAAGTCACCATGCAAAATTACCATCCACTGAAGGAGATGACTCCCATCATAGGGCGGTATTGGATGTTTTGATATGACACATGGAAAATATGAGTAATTCTTAGAGAATTTTGGGATAAACATCCTGGATTGGCTGTGCTTGATTACTCTATGCCCAAGAATGACCGAAGAGATTGCTTGCCATCTTTCTGCCATATAGCGTGGAGGCTGCTTAACAACGGTTGGGTCATAAGCTGAATAGCTATGTCAGCTATGTCGGAGGCTGAATAGCCATGATTGCACAGACTCTGCCTTTCATGATGAATAGACCTCTGAGAAATGGTGTTTGAAAAATCAATACTTTTGACAACAACTCAACCTTTTGGTATGATGAAGAGCTGATGATCTTTGTTGCACTACAATTGTTTAATGTGCACTAATGAAATGCCTCGTGATATATAATCTCACAGAATAGGCATTGCTCAATGGCGATATGATCAGATATGTAATGATCAATGAAGACAAGATGGTTGGTATGGCTCATTCAGTAGGCATAATTACCTCAAAGAGATGCCAATACACGGATACATATCAAGACATAAGGGCAATAGGCTTATTGTATAGCCTTCAAGGCAGCTAGCATTTATGCTGCATTGGTTAGCTCAGTGGCTTTGACCTTTCTAGGTGTTGTACTAAGGCCGTAGCCTGCATATTGCATTGAGTACTCTTGACACCTTTAATGATACAATCAGATGATATGTATGAAATATCAAGAATGGTTGCCCTTTTCAATGATCATCGGTGGCAGAGGCCATAGTGCTTGCACCGTGTCAATATACAATTCTTGTTTGGATACATGTTAGACTGGATGTATACAATGTCTAGGTCTTCAAAATCAAGCTTATATGTATGTCATGGCTGATGACCTTAGAAATGTTTGATACATATATGTGTCAACTTCATGGAGTTCTGCATGGTTTGACTATATATAGTCAGGCTTACCAAAACAAAAACAATGATGCAACTTATATTTGTTTTATTATTTGTCTTTATTATTTATTTGGTTTTTAGTTGTATTTCTAGCTTATCATCTTCCCCCCTCAAGGAAGTGTATTGCTAGGCGGTTGTCAAGCGCCGTTCAAATACAACAGAGGTCCGACCTCTATGTGATGACGTGGAAGCTTTCTATGAAGCTGGATAGCAGTTCTCGGGTTGCAGCCCATTGCATCGAAGGTGCATTGCAGTTATTGGGATGCAGCCCGAATCCACGTCATCAGCGTGGGTCATATAGTGCCCAAGCATGTGCTGTATATATACAACACTACCCTCCAGCGGCGAAGTGGCTTGCTATTACCATCATCGTATGCTGTGGGATATCAATATATAATCAGAGAGCATGGTAATATGTGTACCATGTTTGTCAATATTGGAGAGACTGTGTCTTCTTTAAAATCCTCATGACTATATGTATAATGGTGCTATACTGATGCAAACACCTTCTCTCTGAGTGATTTATTGATTTCAGATGTGATGTCGTGGCATAAAATATGTCCACGTCATTGGCACGAGTCATGTTGTGTCCATGCATACACGATCTTAGCGCAGGTCACAATACAGTGCCCGAGCATACGCGATTTTAGCGTAGGTCACATTGTGCCTCTATTTATTACATCTGAGAATATCTGTTACTCATCTTTGTGAGTCTAGACAGCATTGTGCTGATTGCAATGCTTTCTCTGGTGACTTATATATCACAGATTATACCAAATGTGGTGATCAGTCCAGTGCAATATTTTGTCACCGGAATGTACAGGGAGTGTGAATGATTGCAATCCAGCCGGAGGAATAATCTCAACAGCTATTCTGTACTAATGAATTCATCGGAGTTATATTCATTTCGACGATTCAAAACCCATGTCATTTGTAATGATGACAAATCACATGGATATATAGGGTTTTTTTATCAGAATGCTTTTATGTGATGTCTACATATTATGAACAATTCACTTGCATCTTAGGACAAAGGCGTTACGCTTAGAAGGTCTTGCATGGTGGTCACCAACAGTTATCAGCTGTTATTCGGGTGCCAAATTCTGCCTTCAGCACTGGGACTATATCAACCAGTCTTACAGCGATGCACTTGTCCTTCCCACTCTTATGTACGGCTATAATGCCAAAGTGTATCAGGTGGGATATATAATTATATATATATACATTATATAACTATCATCTTCCGATCCAGGAAATGCAATTAAGCATGGTATCAGGTTATATGTTATGTATATAGTTCAGCATTCCAAACTTACTCGAGAATGTAAATGCTGAGCAAGAGTCAACTTATAGTCATTGGGATATAGTTTCCCATCCGAGTTTACACTTTATTAGTGATGGTGGATTTAACGTTGTACAGATTTCAACGTTATTTGTGGATGCAGTGATTTTATCAAAAGCAATCCATCAGAAATCACCAGATCGGAATATGAAATGGATATGTGTGAATCCTATCCACCTTCTTCCCCCCTTGAGGAAGTGTGAACACATAGGCAGTCAGTTGCTTATATAGCTTATAGCTTATAGCTTATAGCTTGCAGTCCTTATAGGAAGCACGCAGCTCATACAGTTTTAGGGTTGTTGCCCAACAGTTCTTGGGTTGTTGCCCAACAGTTCTTGGGTTGTTGCCCGACAGTTCTTGGGTTGTTGCCCGAAATATTATCATGTCTGTGCTGATTACAGCATGATATATTTATGCCAAACATGAAGTATATCCAATATTTAGTGGCATTTTAGGGCATGTTAGGTTACAGTGGCCCATATTCCCAATAATGTGATTAGGGTGTTACATGGTATCAGTAACCCTAAAATAGGTAAAGATAAAGCAGTATAAATATTTTGCAAACATTCTTAAGCAAAACTGCATTTAATACCACACTGAATGTTACGTGGTTTTCAGGAGGTATGTTACACCCCCGACACACACATTCAATTTTTAGGGTGTTACAGGGTGTTACACATGCTGCATAAATCAGGGATCGTTTATTGATAGCTAAATATTCATATTAGCAAAAAAAATCAATCCGAAATTTTCATTTTTAAATCATGCGTAAAACATTTTTACACATTTCGTTACAACCAATATGCACACCCCTAGATATTCAACACCTGCTATCTAGGGTGTTACACGAGATATGACTATAGTCATTATGATTTTCTCATACCTCAATAGGTATAAAATCATATTATCAAATAAAATAGGGTCCGATTTTCAATTTTCAAATCTATCGCAAACGGATTTTACCTATTTTGGCCGTTTTTCGGCTTGATTATTGTTTCCATAATAACATATCTCTGTGTGTGTGTGGACTGCAAAGTACAGAAGCACTGCATATCACTTCACCTTTGCACATGACAATTTTCATGGCATAAAAGTGAATTATTCTGCATATCAACATCCGAGGTTGATCATATTTGTGGGTTTTACTGATTGAAACCCATGGAAGTAAATGTACTTCCTGATGATATTTAGATTTACCAACTATAAGCGGATTATCCACTTTAGTGATAATTTATCAATCTATGATATGTTTTGAGCATATGACTGTGCTCTAAGATATATCAAAAATGATATCTTTTGTTTTAAACATATCAGGACATAGCTTGATTATATAATCAAAGCAGTTTTACACAACACATATATATGTGTGTGCTTGTCCTCAACAACCTCTGTCAGTTCAATATATAGTTACTGATCTGAGAGTGTACATGCAATTTGAGCTGATCAATTCTGAATCAATTGTCATAATGCAATGTACTTGTTGTTGTTGCTCCAGCGATGATATGTGAGACGAATGGACAATGCTCAGCAGTGACCAGCTGCTTATTTGAGCATTGTATAATGCCTTCGGGTCTGGAGATTTCTCCATCCAGCCCTACAGCATGTTGGATTATTCTGTTCCCATATCTATCGCCATCACTGACACTCCACACGCACATGTGTTTGTGGAGTGTTATCCATATTATCATATACATGATAGATATTAAAGTTGGTCAATTCACTATGAGTCGGTGAATATCAATACATACAGTAATGCCAGTGTGTGTGCATGTATAGTACTTATTGATTAGTACTTTTTGCCAGTGTGTGTGTGTGCTCACTTTTACACACTTACAGGAAGATAAGTTCTGGATATTACAATATTCCCAGACAGTTTATCATGCAGGATGATAATCAGCATACCATGTACTGAATGAATCTAGCATGATATATATTAGGTTAGGGGTTATTGTAATTCCGAGATAATCTCATTCACAATAATGAGTTGCTGGTCTATTTCACATATAGTTCCGGTGAGCAATCCTTTCAGTGATCCACAATAGAACGATATGTGGTCCGAAGAGTATCTCGACTCCACCGGGACATAACGAGCTAATTATTGTGTTAAGACCACTGAATAGGCACCTTACACTATATGGGTTCGAATATAGTTAACATGCACAGCAAGTATGCTTATGTGCATGTCTGATGCATTGTGATATGATGCCATATTTTCCAGCTGCTATCGTGATCAAGCTGGTTTATACATAACACCTGCTAACATGATGCATGCACAACTTACAATATTGCAGTCACTCAGTATAGAATATATACATGATGTAATGTTGCATATACTCAGATGCTGCATGTTGGTGTATGCTGCATGTTGGTGTGTGCTGCATGTTGGTGTGTGCTGCATGTTAAAAGCTCAGATATACATTTATTGCACACTATATTGAAAGTAAGCATGCAAATGCTGACAATTTGAATATTTCTGCAGTCATCAATATATGGTGTGAAATGCTGCAGTATAATAATCAGATGTCCATCATGCATCCATCCAAAATATCCCTGCGAGTATACAGTTGTTTTGCAGAGTATTTTGACGCGAGTATGTAATGTACAGATGATCGTAGCAACATTTTGACATCATCATCGTAAAATTGCAAGATAATCGTAGCACGTTGCAAATGAATTTATGCAATCGGGCGCGCTGCTAATGAAACGCATATATCGTCGCCATTTCTCAGCGCATGATACGAGCGCCGACGTATGCTGACTTATGCGCGGATCATAAATCCGTCGATGATTGCTATGCCGTATCTCATTCTGAACAATTTTCAAATGCGAATCATCCATGCGCGTGCATGTAATTGACGCGCATGCTTATAATTGCGAATCACTTCTGCGAGAACATGTGATTGTCGCACATGCTGTCAACTGCGAATCAGTCTCTCGCGCATCGACATATATGATAGCCGTACAGTAAGCGATTTGATACGATCATGAAAATTGTAATATTGCGCGCTGATGATTTCTGCGTCCGCGTCTCATTTGCGAATTTATGTACATCTGCGAATCATATATGCGCGTACATCTCATCGCTGCGCGCGTGTATGCCATATGCACACCTTATCGCGCAGTATATGTACGATCAGCTGTATCCTGCGAATGCGATAATTATCTCGCACACTGTCTTCGCTATTGCAGCGGTATATGCGATATCAAATATTCGTGCGGATACGACGCCAATTATTGCTCACGCTCCGCAACCTGCATATACAAAATTTTTGATATCTATGCTGCACTCACACTAGAGTTCTCGTTCTCGCCTTGACGAGCAGAATACCATCTCTTAGGGCTAGATATGTGAGCCCTCAATATATCATATAAAATACAAGTAAACGCTGCGTTATAGAACAGTAACACAAGCGTAAGATAATAGCGGGGGATGAGTGCAGTCTCTGTGTGAAGATACTGCTGAAGCACAACGCTTCCTCATCTATACCATACGTCTCCCATCGCATAGATGGTACCGCCATTGGGTTGTGAACCCGAGACGTTGGTTGAACGACCAGTATCGTCAGAACGAATAATACGTTCGCTCCATAATACTGCGCATGCTTGTTCCGCACATGCTTAAAGCAAAGATGGTTCTTGTTTGTTACTTCAAGATGTATCTTGCTTTGCCATCTTCGAGTTCGACGTACGAACTCTCGATGACAGGTGTCATTCAAGTCTTTCCTTGAATAATGACAGATGACGTGACTTATCATCTGACGACATGTACAGTCATAATCGACCGTACTGACGACTGTCGTTATAATATATGACATGACTCGACATGACATGACATGGTATGACATGTCTGACAGGTATGACACGTATGACATGTATGACACATATGTCATCGGTCATGACCCTGACAGCTATTTCAACTCATCATTTATCGTTCTTGCAGGTCATGCGCGAATGTCCCTGTGAAAAAGGACATCAAGGAGCAAAGGGCACGCGCGAAGTCCGCAGCGAAGGCCTACTTGCGAGGGGAGTACTCTGGCTTGAAAGCAGCAGCCCAAGATTTCGGCATTGAGAACAAGTCGGTCGTTCAGTATTGGGCCACCAAGTGGTCAAAAAACGAAGACATTGTTGCCGCTCTGCGCCTTTGTGCTGAGCTAGCCGCTAACGAGCTCACCACCGCAACGCTACTGATGGAATATCCAGTTTCTGGTGGAAGCTCTCAACCTGTGACACTGTCGACTGGCAACACGCCCCCATCCGCTCCCCAAATTCCGAATACAGATTCTCCTGCACCGGTTTTGAATCTGCTAGAAACGTTTGCTTCAACTTGTGTTGGCGTGGCAAGTGGCCAAGTGAACCTTGACGCCAACCACGTTGCCCACAGTTCCGACGATTCTGGTTACTGCATTCCTGAACTGGTTGACCTTGAGGTAGAGTTAGATGAAGATAGTGTAGATGAAGTAACACCACCGCACTTTTCTCCCAACAAAACCTCTGATTTCCTTTACAAGGAGTTGTATAAGTGGGCAGCTCAAGCAGTGAAAGATGAACTGCTCTCGACTCGACACGCACAGAACCTGATCTTCGAAAAATACGGTGTGCATATAGATCATACGACGATCTTTCGCGCTTCCAAAGGGCTTGTTAAGTCCCCAATAAAGGCGGGTAGACGCTCTTTCATCGATCCGGAATCTGAGCGGAAATTGCACACGTTCACAGTGGCCTTGAGGGCTCTTAAGCTGCCTGTTTTCAAGGCGACGGTCTGCGCTTATGCCAACAAGATGATTAGGAATACTGAGGAGGTAGCGAAGAAGTTTAAAAACGCGTGTGGTATCGGAACAAATGGTACTATGGTTATCTCAAGCGGTGGTTTCACAACACCATGAACCAACGTCCATTTGAGTCAGATAGGATCAAGTGGTGCACAACCAAGAATCTGCATCAACACTACGCGGTGTTAGCGGAGACTTTGGTGGGAGCCGGCATCGCGGTTTGGAACCCCGACTTCGAAGAGGACACGCCTCTTAGCGAGATGGTTCACCTCATAAAGCCTGAGAGGCTCTTGAGTTTTGATGAGACTCGCCTCACAATGGACCAGACATCCACCTCAAAGAGTAAGGCGGAGCGCATCGTGATTGCTGGTGAGGACGATGTTGGTGACACTATCGCCAACATGGGTGGTGGGGATGGCACGCTATGTGCTTCAACAGTGGCGAATGGCGACGCTGGTCCTCCCTTGTGGATATTTGCAGCTGAGTCATATAAAGCAGCTTGGACTGTGGATGCGCCCCGCAGCACGGTGATAGACCCAACAACTGGTAGAGGGTATCCCTCCACTTTCACTGCCAACAAGAAGGGAGGCATGACTTTCGATCTGGGTGTTCACTACATGCGAACCAACGTCGCAGTTATGTTCCCTGACCTTTCACCCGAGAAACCTGTGGTCGTGGTTTGCGATGGCCACGGCTCCCATTTGACCTTGGAGCTACTTGACTATTGCCGGGAAGTTGGGATCGTCGTAGTGTTGCGTCCACCGCACACTTCGAACATTTCTCAAGGCGAGGATGAACGGAACTTCGCCCTCTTTAAGCCCGCCTTTCGGGTCGCCAAGGCTTTGAGATTGATGGATAAGCTGGACGCGATAGAAGAGGAGACACCATCTCTTGGGATGGGGGATATGGTGTCAGTCTCGAAAGAACCTTATTTGAAGGCTTTTCACCCCGAGCAGAACAAAAAGGGATGGAGCATGATAGGTGTCAAGCCTTTCACGCGTTTTGTTTACTGGACTCTGGTTGAGGCGGAGCGGAAACAGGAAGCAGCTGTCGCGGCTGCACCTGGTGTGAACCACGATGTCCTCACGTTCGGCTTCAAGAGGCTGCAAAGCCACGCGCATGGTGAGGATGGTGAGGAGGGGGAGGGGGAGGGGGAGGAGGATGTCGCAAACGTGTGCATATGGTGGTACAAATATCCTCGGGATCGGACAGTCTCAACACTCGCGGATGATCGTAAGTTTGTCATTGACATTCACTGGTGCCGGCAACTGAACAAGCAATTCTCAACGCAGCACGAGACCATAAGGCTACAAAATGTTTGAAATTCTGATATCCTAAGATCAAACACTAAGCTCTTCCATGCAAGCCCAGATTTCCAACATGAAACAAGTATGAAAACAGCAGTAAAATATATTCATCAAAGTCGTACAATAACCATAAAACACGAATTATTGTCTCCAAAAGCTGTGAGCAGAACTGTCTTAGCAATCTAGCACCGGCACGCGAACAGCCACCTAGCACTTGCGAAGGCAAAACAATAATGAGTCCACTGATCTGACCTTCGATCAGATGTTATTTATTTCTCTATGCTCTGTCACATTTCCCAAAACTGTAACGGGTCCTAGCCCTCAAATCTTCATCTGGCCAATGGAAAGTCATTATTCCATGCCAGCTTTAACACTGTTGTCGCTTAACTTATTCTGACTGACACGTCAATGGCAAAGGAGTCATCGCCGTCGTCACCGTATCATTTCTTGGTGACCTGATACTGCGAATATCTTCCCTAGCAGGTCTGTCTCTCTCACGAGGTCATCTTGGCGAAGCCTGTCATACTGTCACTCCTGTCACGCGTGTCACCAGCTGGACAAACCCGGCTCGATACCACGAGAAGCCGGCGTTTGTTACAGCTGTCGCAAACGTGTGCATATGGTGGTACAAATATCCTCGGGATCGGACAGTCTCAACACTCGCGGATGATCGTAAGTTTGTCATTGACATTCACTGGTGCCGGCAACTGAACAAGCAATTCTCAACGCAGCACGAGACCATAAGGCTACAAAATTTTTGAAATTCTGATATCCTAAGATCAAACACTAAGCTCTTCCATGCAAGCCCAGATTTCCAACATCCCCCATCTGTAGCTGCTGCGCGCAGTAGCACAGACTCAAATATGGGCTTGTTCAGCATACTGTGTCGTATCACCATCTGCCATGAACTTGCCCAAGCTGAAAGTGAACATACCAATGCCTCCACCTTCTCCACCCTGTAACATCCTCGCTCTGACCAGCGGATTCTTGAATACCAAGACCCACATACACCTGCGGCCAATAGGTCCATGTTCCAGATGCCCAATCACATGCAAGCGTCCCGTCTGACTCAATCGTCTGAAGTACGCAGCCCTGCTCTCGGTCATGTCTGTCAAGTAATAAGATGGAACGTGGACACATGCCACCACACGACTGGCCATCACTGCCAATGGAAACGCAATGTCCAGCGCTGCAAACCACGGTGAAGTCACCACCGCGTCACAAACACCATATTTCTCCTTCCATAAGCGATAATTACCTGGTTGAAGTGCGTCACGCGCCTCAGGCCAACCCAACTGAGAATTCCAGTCATTATTCATGAACCTCAACTGCGGCCACTGTTCCATCATCACCTCACTGATGACCCCAGTACCTGCCCACGGGTCCCAGACGCCATCGATGGACTTCCAATCCACCTCTGTCGCCAGTCGCCTCACCTCAGAGGGCACCGTGATGATCAGCTCAAGCCCCCACTGCAGCGCGCTAGCTTCTCGCACCTGAGCCTTGGTCATATGTCTCAATTCCCCTCGTCTTTCGACTTCTTCTTCAGCCAATGCAGGCACACGAGGTGCATCCCTCAGCTGCCTTGCCATTGCTTTCTGTTCCCGGTATTTCTTGCTTAGCACCGTGCGATGCCCTTCATTCCAACGTCCTGGCATAAAGACCTGCACAGCCTTGGACAGCTTATCCTGCCTGCCCCAATCAATCTGATCTGGCATGTCCAGGAACATGTCCTCCCCTTCCAATAGCACCTCCCTTGATGAAATCGCATGCCATGGCTGGGATTTGTCCCCCTTCACCACGCGGCGAGGACCCACGTCTGCTGGCAGCAGGCGCATCTCCGAGGACAGCTTCTCACTAAGCTGCTGCTCCTTTATGCCCAGTCTGTCCTCCAGGACTCCAGAGCTCTCATCTTCTTGGGTCTGCACCTCGGCGCTGGCAGCTTGAATTCCCGTGCCTGAGCACCTGGGACACAGCCACTCGCCTTCTGGTACTCCATCCAATGCTGGGTTAAGACACCACAAGTGGTAACCCCTGTTGCATGCGTCACATAACAACATCTCTGCCTCCCCATCAGTCCTCCTGCACACTTCGCATGCCAGGTGCTTGCTGGGAATCGCTGCACTGCAATCATACTGGTCCTTCACCTGTAGGTGACATGGCGCGATGCTCTGCACAGTGCTTTTCTCTCTTAACTTGGTGGCGTCCTCAAGCACCACCACGCCATCTCGCTGTATTTTGACCAACTTCAGGATGGCGGACTTGGTCGCGACTTCCATGCCGCTGCGAGGCTTCTGTCTAATGTAGACAAAGTCACCCACCTTGAACTGGTGTGGTTTGGGCTCGATCCCACCACCCCTTCTTCCTTCGTAATGTAAAGTGTCACGATGTTGTGCCACCTCCAGACTGCAACCAGCGTGCACCATCAGTCGCTTCACCACCTCCGCCCTTAGCAGTAGCTCCTTGACCCGTGCGTCCTTGTCATCCTCGATCTCGGGACTGAAATCTATGCTGGGCGCTCGCTTCAAGTCCGGTGGCACCACTGCCTCTTGAGCAAATAACAAAGTGAACGGTGCCACTCCTGTGGACTCTTGGCGCGCGGCATTATAGCTGAGCACGAGTGCCCAGAGCTGCTCGTCCCACTCATAGTCGAGGCCCTTCTCCAAGGCGATCTTCTTGAAACAGAACTTCATCGTACGCACCACCCGCTCCGTGAGGCCATTGCCTTCCGGTGAGTCTGGCGACGTGACTCGACGGTCTATCAGGCAGTCTCTGCATAACTGCTTGAATTCGCCCTCGAACTCCTTGCCTCCATCCACCAGGCACTCTGCTGGCGCCCCGAATACCGCCAGGACATGACTGCGAAATGCCGCTGCAATGGTCCTTGCCTCCTTGTCGGGAATGGGCACGCAGACTATGAACCTGGTGTAGTGCTCGGTCATGATGAGCACCCTGTTGTTGCCCGCCTTGGTCTCTCTCCTTGAAGGCCACGCTAGGTCCAATGACCACCGGTACATAAATGACACGATCTCAAGGGGCGACAGGCATGCCTCTTCTCTCGCGTAATGAGTCTTCACACGCTGGCAGGTCTCACATTGGGTCACCACGGCCTCAACATCCTTCCTTAGATCGGCCCACCAATGACGCTGCCACAGAAAATGCTGCGTGCGCCTTATACCCCAATGGCCCGTTCTGGAATGATATTCCTTGACCAGCGCAAGACGGTCAGCCGGCTTGGGTATCCTCACTTCCTTGCCTGACAACGTGATCATGTAGATCTCGTCCGTAGCTTCATCCCACCGATGTCGTGCTGCGCGCCTCCTCACGCGACGGACTTCGTCTTCTGGTAACTTCACGCCACCTTTGGACCTCAACCATCTGAGGCACCATGCGTCATCATGAACATCCCGATACTTCTCGCGATCGGCCTGCTGCTCGGCCACGCTGGCCATCAAGTCCGCGAGCCTGGTGGTGCACGCTAATCTGGGCAGTCTCATCTCTGCATCTTTGGCAGGCGGACTCCAAGCAGGCACGTTGACACGCACTGCTGGAGATGCGCCCTCCTTCACGAAGTGGCTCTCGTGCCTCCGGCGATACTGCTCGATGGTGTGGAGCTGCCACTCGTTCTTCTTCTTCTTCTTGATGGTCTCCGCCTTCTGTCGCTGAGTCCCAATTCCTTCTGCACCCTTTTGCCCTTGTGAGCACATTATCTGCAGCCTCTCCTCCCAGTCACGGTGACTCATGGTCTTCGCCACCTGCTGGGTATATGCGTTTGAATTCTCAACCCATTCCGCCAGCAAAGCTTGCCTCTGCTGAGGGTCCGACCTCGCGTGGTCCGCCCAGTTGTTGTCTACAGCTATAGGCTGTCCTGGGGAATTCTCCGCCTCCAAGGACTCCTCGCTGTGAGGAAGCCCCTTCCTGCTTGCTTCTGCGACCGCCATCAACAGTTCCATAGCCCTGCGATCCATGGCCAGGCCCAGAATGCTCGCCAGTTCTGTGTCGTTCAGGCCATCGGCCATGCGTAGTTCGCTTGCGCTGTAGCCCATGGCTAGCGCCTTCTCGTCGAGGTTCACCTCTCTGGACTCCTCCTCGATGTCTTCATCATTCTGGTTGCGCACCACAGTGCCCATCCTTGCTTTCCTGAATGCTCTTGACCCTTGCGTCGCCATGATGGTAGGAAAAGCCCTCAATGGCTCTCCCACCACGTTCACCACGTAGTGAGGCGCACGGTCTGTTCTTATCACTGGCCTGGGCTGCCAGCCCTTGGACAGGATGGACGACACAACTCGTCCTTCTGGTCTTGCCACCTTGCTCATAACGGAGCGAAACTGGTGGCCCTGGAACAAGTTGCTCCAATACGCTCGCAGTCGATGTGCGTAAGCGCCTGCTTGTGCTGCATCAAAGGACACTGGTCGGCCAATGACGCTGGCAATGTACGGGAACACCTCGTCCCTGATCTTGGTCCCGGGCCTGTGCGACAACGGGGACACGTTCTCCAGGATATATCCTGGGAGCTTCTGCTGCTGTAGCTGCTGCAGCGTGGATAGAAGCCGAACCACTTCGTAAAATAACTTGCTATGCCTGCCGTCCAGGCCTGTAAGCGTCCCGGCAGGGGAAAGGTCCTGGCATGGAAACCCACACACCATGACCCACTGACGTCCTCGAAGAGCTCCTGCCCGTATGAAGTCAGCGCTCGTCGTGTCGCGCAGATCTTGGGGTAGCGCCCCAAATTCTACCGCGCTGGGAGAGATGAGATCAGGGTATCGTCGTAGCAGCGCCGTGCATCTGGCTCTGGCCACTGCCTGGCTGCTTGGTGATATGTCTTGATACAGGTATTGATCCACCTTCATGCCACTGCGAAGCAGCATCTCCAGACCAGCACAAAGACCTCCACATGGCTCGTAGCATACTACACCCTCCTCCCGAGCTCGCGAGAAGAACTGCTTGCTCAACACCCTGGTGTCCACCTTCTCGGGCTTCAGGATACGTTCGCCTTCGAAGTACTCGTTGCTGTACACCGCGGGACTTCCTTCACCATGCGTGCCTCGCGTAGGTCGTGTTATGCTCAGCGCTTTCCACGCTGCCCTCGCCAACCTTCCAGAGTCGATCACCAATTCGGGAAGATCAGTGTCGAACATCGACACCTGGTTGCACTCCAACTCTTCCTGGTGGTGCAAATCGAACAAGCGATGCACTGGCCCTGTGCCCAACTGCTCCACAGCAGCCTTCTTGCAATAGTTGGCAACTTGGACCTCTGGAGTGACCTCGTCCCCTGGGGAAACCTCCCCAGCCAACATGAAGCACAGGTGATCACGGAGATCCTTATCGTGCACTTCCCCCACGCCTGCGTGAAGCGCAGTCACCTTTTCTCTCTCGTGCCTTGCCCCAGTCTCGTCTGTCGTGGTTGGCAACGGGTAGCGAGAGGGCACGTCAGCGTTGCTGTTCTTGGCTCCTGGGCGGTACTGCACCGTGAAGTCGAACTCCTGCAAGCTGATTGCCCAACGTAAGTGCTGACCTTGAAGATCAGCCTTCTCCATCAAAGTGGTGAGCGGTGAGTGGTCAGTCACCAGCGTGAAGTGTACTCCATGCAGGTGCTGCCTCAATGTGCGCACTGCCCACACCACTGCAAGCATCTCCCCCTTGAAGCTGGCGTACTGCCTCTCTGTCTTACTCAGAGATCGACTGATCGCCATGCAGATGTACTCCTTGCCATCGTCATCCTTCTGGCCCAGCACCGCGCCGATGCCGTAGGTGCTCCAATCAGTGTACAATATGAGTGGTCTATTGTAGTCAATGGGCCTCAGACATCTCCCAGAGCAGAGCGCGTCCTTCAGCTCCTGGAGTGCTCGGTCTTGATCCTTCCCCCAAGCTCCCTTGATGTCAGTGATCTCTTTCTTGAGCAAGTCGTTGAGAGGGCGGGCCATCTCTGAGTAGTTTGGCCCTCCTGGCTCACCCACTAAGCCCTTGTAGTAGTTCATCATGCCCAGGATGGAGCGAAGCCCCGTCTTGTCTTGCGGCCTCGGAAGCTCCTGGATAGCCTTGCATTTTGCCTCCTGCGCGCCAATGGAATTGTGCCCAATGCGGTAACCCAGAAAATCCACCGTGGCTGCACCGAAAGTGCTCTTGCCTGCGTGCAATCTTATGCCTGCGTCCCCCAAGGTACGTAACACGTCCTCAACGTCCTTCAGATGCTGCTCGGGCGTGGAGTCCGTGTAGACCACCACGTCATCTACGTACGCCACAGTACAGTGCTGCAAATGGCGCAACTCATAATCCATGATCCTCACGAACGCAGATGTTGCCCCAGCTGCCCCAAACGGCATCGAGGTGTACTGGTAGAGCTGATTCTTCCACCAGAAGGCCACGGTCTTGCTTCTGTCCTCTTCCGTGGCCATGGGAATCTGGTGGAAGGCTTTGGTGGCGTCCAGAGTAGTCTTGAACTTGGCCTTCGCGACCTTCTGGTAGAGCTCTTCTGGTCGGTGTGGGAGCGTGTTGTCCCTCAGGGAATGTCGTTTGACAGACCTGAGGTCCACGCAGAACCTCGTCTGGGTCCAAAGGCCGGTCTCATGATCCTTCTTGCCAGCCACGACGACGTTGCTCGCATGCCTGCAGTGCTTGGCTGCTGGCTCTATGAAGCCATACTCCAGGAGTTCCTTGCAGTGGATATCGATGATTTCCTGTTCGCCCGGGCTGTACTTCCTGGGCCTCTGGTAGGCGGCCTTGGATTCGTCTGTAAAAGGGATAGAGAACGTGTTGTGCTCTGCCTTGCCCTTATAGCCTGTAAGATCATGAGGACTGTTGGCAAACGTGGCCTTGCACCTGCGAAGAACATTTCGCATCTCCTCCCAGTGCTCCTCCTTGAAGTCAGGATGTCCTCCAAACGTGGCATTGAGCTCAGTGTCGAGCCACGCTGCCTCGTCCTTGGTCACTGTCGTGTCACCTAGGGGTTGGAGCTCGTCCAGCACGGTGTACGGCAAGACCTCATCCTGCTCCGCGATGTTGGCTTCCCAGCCCGGCTCCCATTGCCTCGAGGACTGCTGGGCCTCCCATGAAGTGCAGGGGGATGCACCCCAGGCACTGCGCGCGGGCGACATGACATTGTGCATGGGCACGCTCTCAGCCAGCTTGCCAGCGACCCACAAAACCCCGCACAAAAGCAGAAAAAATCGCAAAATTCTGTTGAAGCGCACTGCGGCTGCTGGTGAGTTCGAAGCGAGGAAGCACGCCCATACTCTCCACCCCCCGTGCGCCAAGCGAGTACTCCCACCAGCGGCGGTGAAGACCACGATCGCAAGGACCAGCGCGACATAAGCGGCCTGCGCGATGCAATGAAGCCGAAGGTTGCGCCGAAGCTGCGCCCAGCGCGCTGCAAAGCGAGGTTTGTCCAACCTGGCCGGCAAAGCGGGCAGGCGCACGCGGCCCAACAGGAAAACCTGAGACCAACGCAAAGGCGGAACGCCCCATCCACGGCCACGTTGAACGTGATGTGCGTCCAAGGGGTCGTCCGGGACATGAAGGGCGTGGCACGCCACATCCCCCGCGAAGACGCCGGCACAGACCCACAGCCAAGCAAGGACTGCGACCAGGAGGGCGGCCGCACACCGTGACCAGCACGTCAAGAAAATGACCACAGCGCGCAGGGGCACGACCGTCCAACCGTCGGCATGAACGAGGTGCACGCCAGCATAGATGCCTGTGGTGCGCAGGACAAGCAACCCAATGTACCAAACGCAGGCGAGGGCCCATAAGACCCACACGTCATAGTATGCACGACGAGGATAACGTCGAGCAGTCGACCACCACACCGGCAGCCAGTTCAAAAACGAGGCCACAAAGCGCCCCCACCAAATGCGAGGAGGGCACCATGTCAAGTGCCACGATATCGCTTCCCACACCGCCCAGACGGCGACCATGGGCACGGTACCTCGTACCAACCACCACCAAATCACTGCACTGCCTGCAAGCGAAAAACACGCCCGCAGGACTCCTGGCCGTAAGTGGACCGCCCGTGCAGGCAGCCCACGGCCACAGCGTCGGTTGTGCATCAGGGCTGCCCGCCCGCTGTGCCCGGGGAGCCCTCTTGAAAATGCGCCTGCTCACGCTGCGCCTCACGCCTTTCGTCCGTATAATGCTGGAACGCTTCCGTAGCCTCACTCCAGTTTGAGAGTGCTGGAGAAGGAGGACGGCGTGAGCCGTGGCCGGCTGGGATCCTGGACGTCCGCGGCGCGTGGACGACATGGGTAGCAGCCCCATGACGGTCAACGGAAGGGGCAGGCGCATGTGCAGCACCACCTGCGGTCGGCTGATGCGCGAACGCCATGGGAGGAGGCGGCCATTGATGACGCGCAGGGGGGTCGCGAACCTCGTCCACATTCCTCGACCAGCGCGTATCCACGTGCTCTGACCTCATGGCCAGACGAGCCTCACGGGCGGGTGGCTGCGGCGAGAGAAGGCGCGCCTCCAAGTGGCTCAGGGCCGTCTGCAACCAGGGCACGGCTGTTTCCGAGTAACCCCACTGTATGTGAGTGAACTTCCGGTCGTCCCGCCCAAGATACCCGTTTGTGAACTCCGTCCGCCAAGGCAGACACCGTTGATCATCCATGAAAATATAATGCACTGGAATGGCGTTCGGGTGCGCCTTGCAGCGCAGCACGTGCGCCGACTCAAGCTCTACGTACTTGCACAGCAAGGACTCGATGTTCCTTGCATAACCCCCGTCGAGCCTGTGTCCTGAGGCACGATGCGACAGATCAGCATAAGCGGACATGATAGCCCCCAACAGGTTGGCAGACACCGTCTGTCCCCCAAGGGGGAGGCGCCAGCCCATCTGCCCGTAAGAGATCGTCTTGTCGTGCTTCTTGGCGACTGCGCTGGTGATGCCCGGATGTTTCCGCATATTAAGACCCCGCTCCTGGTTGCACACGCCCAGCTCATACACAATCCGCTGGTCCTGGCAGCGGTTCGTGTGTGCCACGGCAAACTTCACCATGAAGACGGTGAGGTTGCGGTGTTCCCTCAAGCTGCGCACCTCTGCCACGGTCAGAAACCTGCCTACTGCACTGACGGATGAGGTGGCCATCCGCACGGTGTCCCAATCCGATCCCGCCGGAGATGAAGGCCTCGTAGGAGACCGAGACAGGTGACGTGCCCGCGGCGAACTCGGAGGTGAAGAAGGTGCGCCTCCCGAGGAGCGTGGCCGGGCATCACGTGGATCCGCCCGCGTGCCAGCGTCGCTCGCAGCAGGTGATGCAGGGCGCAATTCCCGTTGAGAAGGACGAGCGGCAGCGGCGCCAACGATCTGAGATGATGGCGCATGAGAATCCTCCACGGGCCCACCGTCGCTGGATGCCGGCGATGGAGTAGGCCCATGCATGAGGGCGAGGAAGGCACTGCGTGGCGAGCCCGGTGGCGAGCCACTGGCGGACCTGGCACGAGAAGGGCCAGCGGCAGCCTGAGGTGGCACAGCGGCAGCTCGAGATGGGCCTGCCATGGCCTGGGGTGGAACTTCCACAGCCCGAGACGGTCCTGCCCCAGCGGCGGGGACAGGTGGCTGCGCAGGGGTACGCTTGGTGAGTCGTAAACGAGCCATGTTATCGGGCGGTGGTGGCCTACGCATCGCGTCCGCATCGAGCGCCTCACGGCCCTGCCGCCTGGTGTTGACTGACTTGAGCATCTTCCGCATCTCCCCCAAGCGCACGTACTCCTGGGCGGCAGCATTCTCGGAGAACACCCTGCCAGGTCCCCCAAGCCCATCCCCCACTGGGTAGTACTTGGTGCTGGAATCCGAGAAGACAAGCTCCAGAGGAGGTGTCTCGCCGCCATGTCGAGTATACTGGCGGAGTATGCCGTCAGAGAGAGCCTCAATATCCACTGGGCAGAGGTATTGGAGCAGCTGGTACGTCCAGACGCCCGTGCTCTCGTACCAGTGAGGGAGCTGGAGCTCACCCAGGACCTCCTCGCTATTGGACACGCGCACGTGAGACAGCGTGCAGTGCAGCAGGTCAAGCTGCTGCGTGGCTGCGCTCGGTTGAACACAGAAGACACGCTTCCTCAGATCCCACATAAGGGTACCAGTGACTTCACCACTGGGGTACTTGAGCAGTGACTGGAGCGTGTTCTGCAGCTTCTGGATTGGGTTGTAATCGCACCGCACCCTGCTCTCCCGGGGCCTGATGACGTCCTGCTTGCTGGCCGAGGACGGCACCTGCGTCATGTAGTCGCCATCGAGCACCCAGCAGTCCTTCTGATCGTCGTGTGTCAGCTTTTGGTCCACGTATAGCCAGTTCGGGGCCATCAGCTGGTGCATGCTCACCCACTTCTGTTCGAGGCAGCGGGCGAACTCCACGCAAACATGCTCACAAGAGGGTCTGTCCGGCAAGTCCTGGGCGGGGTTCTGGAGGATGCGGCAGAGGCGTGCGATGTGATGCCGGTCCAGATACAACCTCTGGTCCGACCAGTGATAATCGAGAGGGGTGTCCAACGACGGATGGTCCCCAGCATTTACCCGTGAAGGACTCCGTGTCCAGTCGGCGACCCACTTCGCGTGCCCACCCTTCCAGGGATCCGGCTCCTTGTAGAACTGCTCGAGCAGGTGCTCCGACTCCTCCTGCACGGCGGGCGTCAACAACGGCAGGCTACTACGTCGGCCGCCCTCGAGAGAGCACTCCTGCCTGCGACGTTGCGCCTCAATCTCTGCTCGCGTGGGAATTCGATGTCGTGGGAGATCAGCAGGTGGTCTCGGCGAAGGAGGTTGTGACCTCACTGGTGACTCGTCATTGTCGTAGATGTGCTCATGCCGAACCCCAGAAGCCGCGAATCTCTCTTCGCTCGTGCTCAGAGGCGTGTGTCTCAGCCAATCACACTCTAGTCCCGGTCCGAAAATCTCTGACTGCAGACACACCACCGGGTCCACACGCCTGGGCAGGTCAGGACGCTTGGGTGGCGTCATATCCACCAGCGGAAGTACCACCTGAGCGTGCATGCCCAGGATCGTTGGCGCATGCGATATAGCCACTCCACTCCCAAGCTTGATATCAATCATCAGGGAGTTCTTCAATGGCCCAGTACCTATCAGCAGGTCCCACGAGTTTTCTGGCTCGAAGGTCACGAAGGCGTACAGTCGGTGCAGCGTCATGTGCGGCGTGCCCGCAGCGAGGATGACGTCCACATAGCAGTAATGCGTGAACTTCGTTGGGCTGTTGTCACACCTGGTGACCTTTGCACCAGTGCGGGCCTCGTACACCGTGAGGCCCAGTCGCCTCACAACCGCAATAGAGATGATGTTGCAGTTTGCGCCGGTGTCCATGAGGATCGCCCGATACAACATGAGCTCTCCACCCGACGACACCAACGCCAGGCCCTCGTATAACGTGGCGTTCTGCAGTTTGCAGATGGGCTGGACCTGAGCCATGAGCAACACCTGTTCGTCGGTCAAATGCTGCTTCATCTTTGCCCTCAGCGTGTCGTAGGCACGGGTCTTGATGGTGCCAGCCCGCACATGTCCATGGTCACTGAAGTCTACCACCCCTAGGTCGTCCACGCAAGCAGCGGCTGCACACCGGGCGGCGGCGCTGTCGACCACGCCGTTAGGCATCTCGTCCAACGGCACCTCCTCGACTGCACAGTGTTCTGCACCATCTGCCTGGCATCTCACCTGTTGCACAATCGTGTCGAGTGAATGCTCCAGTTCATGCTCGTTGACCTCAGTGGGCTGCTCTGGCTCCTGCTCGTTGGCCTTGATGGGCTGCTCTGTGTCATCACGTGGCTCGTTGCCCATGAGCTCCTCCAAGGCCAGGAGGTTCTCGAAGTCCTTAGGCAGATCGATGGCGTGCTGAGATATCAGGATGGCCGCGATTTGTGAGCAAGAGCGCACGGCACTACGCAAGTTGGACGCCAGCAGATGGAATTTTCTGCTGAGGACGTTGGGAGGAACGGCCCTGGGTATCTGAGCAGCCTTGTCAAACTCTTCCGGCGTCTTGGCCTGGAAGCTCTGCATCCTCTGAGTGCTGCCCAGGGCGCCTGCTGCCCTGGCCTGGAGATCTGGTACGGGAATGATGCCTGCATCATGGCTACCCCCAAGCCTATCACCAGTAAGGCGGTCCTCCTCACTCTCCTCGTGCTCGGCCTGCTGGTTGAAGTTGGAGTTGTACTCAGACTCGGCATCGCTGTCTTCAGACTGGGCCTGTGCCTCAACGCCCTTGCCACCATTGGCCGGCGCTCCTGGCTGTAGACCTGCCAATTCCGCGGCGAGCTTCTCCTTCATCTCAGCGCTGGCTGCCACCTGCTGCGGCTGCTGCGGCTTCTGCTTGGCCTCCGGCAGCTTGAGCCACTCTTTCGTGGTGATCCCCATCTTGTGGTCGTTGAAGCGGTGCGCGATGTTGTAGGCGCGCATCTGTGCGTTCTTGACCTCATCCGGCCACTTGGAGTTCTGCCTGTCCTTGAAAAAGTTCGGCGGCACTCGGGCCTCGCGACACCCCGTGTAGCAGCGCTCTGGAGAGTGGGGCAGCTTTGTGAAGCAATACTCGCACTGGAACTTCTTCGCAGCATCAGGTGGTGGCACCCTGCTGTAGGTGGACTTCTGACGCTCGGCGTTGTTCACCTCCCTCGAAGGCTTCTTGGAGTCGCTGCCAGCATGCTGCGCTAGCTCTCGTTTCTTGGGGTCTCTGCGCCTGTCCCCAGTCTTGGCGGCAAAACTCGAGCGCCTCATGCTTGAGACCAGTGCGGCCAGATCAAGCCCCAGCTGTCTGGCCTCATAACAGGAGTATACGCAATTGAGCCTGCGAGTCAGCTCCTGCTGCAGTGTGAGGGCCCAAGCCTCCGCATCGTTTTTCAGCTTGTCCTGCACCTCAACGATGATCTCCAAGTCCTCCCACGTGACCTTGTTGGGGGCGGGATGACTGACCCGCAGCTGTTCGGATACGCGATCCCGGTATTCTCTGATGCGCAAGCCCTTGACGCACTCCTCGATGTCCTGCCTGACAATGGGGTCCTCCACCTTCTTGCCGGTGTTGAGCGCCGCCTCCCTGCGACGACAGCTCTTCACGTAGGCGAGACCGTCCTGCTCGGTGGTCTGCGGCTTGGCCACCAATAGATCCTCCTTCTCCTTGGTGCCCTTCATGAGGAACTTGGCTTCGAGCTCTGCAACGAAAGCCCTCAATGCCCAGAAGTAGTGAGAATCTTCCGTGCCATCTGGCCCCGTGAGACCCTTAGTAGAGGTTCCATCGCCTGCCCACTCGTCAGAATCTTCTCCATCCACATCACCTTCCTCAAACACCTTGCAAACTGCCCAGGTTGACCCTGGCGCCAACTCATGGAAAGGAGGCTGCGCGCAACGCACTGATCCTTCATATGCGTCTCTCAAGGTGAGATCCTTCAGGACATGGCAAGCGTGTGAGGCCATGACGCCATTCTTCAGGTACGCAGCACACCACCAGTCATATATATGCGACTGAGGTCGAATGATCGTCTCCTGCTAGAAACGAGGGCAGGCTGTCCCACAGCGATCTGAAATCTGGCCTGGAGTCAGCGAAAGCCTTCTTCTGCTGCTGACTGAGCGCCCAGAAAGATGCTGACTTCATGTGCCTACGCTTCTTAGCCTCGAAAGCGCGCTGTACTTTCGCTACCATGTCAACAAAGCGCCTGATGAAGAGCGCTCTGTCCTCATTCTTGCCACCGGTGTACTGAAGTTTGACCTCTTCCTTGTCAAGCGCATGACTGTCTCTGTCATAATAGTCCATCTCGTCTACGTCGTCTAACGCAAAGAGAAACTGATTTGTGGGCGCTGAGGCTGCTACTGCTGCTGCAAGTGCTGAAGCTGCGAACGCTGTTGCTGCTGGTGATGCTGGCGCGGAAGGAGTGGATTCTGGACCCGACCCCTCTGCGCTCATATACCCCGTATCAAGGTCCTGACTGACTCGCTGTCGTGCCAGTAGCCGTGCCTCACGTTCTCTGGCCCGGACAGAGGCAGCGCTTGGCTCTGTCTCGCCCTCCGTGGTAACGTACTGCGTTAATGCTCAGCTAATGGGCTCAAAGAAGAGTCCTTGCTCCCAGCGCAAAGCTCGTCCACCAGCAGACTGGAAGTTTGACTCAAACGAGCTTAGGCCAGTGCACTGAGTGCCCCTGGATTCACCTCGCTGAACAAACGGAAGAACAAAACGCGTGTGGCCAGCGAACGCCTAGAGGTCCAACACTGTGCTTCAGCGCTCTGAATGTGCGGCAGATGCAGAGTGTCCGCGCAAGGAGGACTCAAAGCTGGGCCAGAGTGCTGAGCACTTCTGGATAAGCTGGGCCAGAGTCCATCAGGAGCAAAGTGAACACGAGGGCAACTCCACAACACCAAGAATAGCACTGATACGCAGGGGTGTAAGCTAGGCCAGTGTGCTGAGCACCCCTGGATTCGCGACACCACTGTTAACTAAGGACGCCGTAGGTGGGATGGAAGTTCAGCCCCAGTCTAATGAGCAAGAGCTAGGTCGCTGTGCAGAGTTGGAAGCTAAGCCAGTGTGCTGAGCACCCCTGGATTCGCAACACTACTGCTGATTCAGAAGGTGACCGGTGACATAAGGGTCTCACCAGCCAACCAGTAACGTAGAAAAGACAGCAGAATTCTCCCACACATTATGAAAAATACTAGGAAGTCACTCCAGTGGTAAGCAGCACTCCAAGCTGGCCAGGTAATTAACTCTGAATCCACCAGGTAACCGTATCACACCAGTGAATATGGCTTAAAAAGAGCACTTGCTGTTGCCTTCAGGGTTGATGTTGCCTCCAGGGTTGTGCAAGCTCTTTCCCACTTCAGGCTTAGGCCAGTACACCAAGGGTGTCCCTGGATTAACCGTCAGACAGGGTGGAGCTGCCCAAGAAACCGTAAGTTGCAGTTCCAGACATAGAGCAGAGACTCACTTCTTTGTTGGCAAGTTCAAGCAGATGCCGCCGCCAATTAGCTCCCAGGTCAAGCACACCTGCCTTTCAGTTAGGCCAGTACACCGGGGGTGTCCCTGGATTCACTTCAGACAAGGTGGCCAGTAGGGGGCTCACTGAAGGATAACTCATCAAGGTGCAAATTAACTGCTGATCCACTTCCCGTTGGTAAGCCCAGACAGATGCCGCCGCTGATTAGCTCCCAGGTGACACACACTTATTTTTCAGTTAAGCCAGTGCACCGGGGGTGCCCCTGGATTCACTTCAAACAAGGTGGACAACTGAAGGAACCACTGAGAAGTGTTCATCAAGGTCTGCATTTGCTGCTGATTGACTGTGTTGTCGCCGCCGCCCAAGCTCTTGCCGTGCTGATTAGCCCAGAAATAAAGAACACCTGCCAGCAGTTAGGCCAGTGCACCATGGGTGCCCCTGGATTCACTGAAGGACAAGGTGCTGAGCATATCACTGAGTGGAGGAAGGCTGCACATGACTAGTGAATTAAAGGTTGATCCGTTGTCGCCGTCGCTGGTAGCTCTTTCAGTGAAAATACCACCAAGTTCAGGGAAGAAGAAGGGTCCGCCAGTGCACCGTGGGTGCCCCTGGAGTCGCCTGACTTCCGAATCCGCTCTTGTAAACTGCTGTTGACTTCTCGCCAAAGGGCTTCTACTTCTGGATTAGCACTGAAATAAAAAGCCGCTCCGCGCAGGACATTATTGTTTTGAAAAAGTATGAAAACAGCAGTAAAATATATTCATCAAAGTTGTACAATAACCATAAAACACGAATTATTGTCTCCAAAAGCTGTGAGCAGAACTGTCTTAGCAATCTAGCACCGGCACGCGAACAGCCACCTAGCACTTGCGAAGGCAAAACAATAATGAGTCCACTGATCTGACCTTCGATCAGATGTTATTTATTTCTCTATGCTCTGTCACATTTCCCAAAACTGTAACGGGTCCTAGCCCTCAAATCTTCATCTGGCCAATGGAAAGTCATTATTCCATGCCAGCTTTAACACTGTTGTCGCTTAACTTATTCTGACTGACACGTCAATGGCAAAGGAGTCATCGCCGTCGTCACCGTATCATTTCTTGGTGACCTGATACTGCGAATATCTTCCCTAGCAGGTCTGTCTCTCTCACGAGGTCATCTTGGCGAAGCCTGTCATACTGTCACTCCTGTCACGCGTGTCACCAGCTGGACAAACCCGGCTCGATACCACGAGAAGCCGGCGTTTGTTACAAGGAGGAGGTCTTGAATGGAAGGGTAACAAGCCGTGAGTTGTGGGCACGTGGCCCTGTGACAAGTGACGAGTCCACAGACATCGTAAGGGCCAAGTTTGTCCAGAAGAAGCAGAAAGAGGAGGACAAGGACAAGCGCAAGCGGTTGGCAGCGGAGGTGTCCGCGGGGCGGCTGGTGAAGTATGCGCGGGTGGCGGATGGTGCCAAGGCCAAATTGATGGCGGTAGGCAACACGGTGATACACGCCAAGCTCCTCAAGGATGAGCTGGTGGCTGCACTTCGCGTACGAGGCCATGCTCCAGCAGCTACCGCTCTGAAGGCTCAGCTGGAAGCTGATTTGCAAGTGCTCCTGGGACCCCCGTTGCCCACAGGTCCATGTGGAATGTTTTTCTAGATTTGCAATCGATATGTGATAATGACATGCGATGATAGCACCACAGCATGGATGTGATGAGCACCTTAGCCCTATGGCTGAGCATATCTGCTTCGCACAACGTGCATGATTTCGGGTATATAGACTTCTATTAATGAATGAAAAATTATTGTGATAGGTTAAATGTTGGTTATGTTCCCATTACAATGGTCAAAATTGGATGCATTAGATAACTTCATGGTGCATGCGATGAACATGTTGCTGGCTCCAGTGCCCATTCCTTTTTGTGTGATAAATCTCGGATTGTAGGATGAAGATTGTAGGGCGTGCTATTGATTTTCAACACTTGTAAGTCATGTAGATAGGTTTAGAATGTTTGTTATTTGATGTGATAGGATCATTTTTCAAGATTATATGCCCATTTTATCTCTAGCCCTACCATTTTAGAAAACGTTAGTACGTACACTAACGGTGGGTTAGTGTGTCTTAACGTCATACTAGCGCATACTAACGCCGCGTACTTTTAGTACGCGTACTAACAACGTACTAACGCAATGCGTTAGTTCACAATGTGCGTTAGCATGATTGAATGTGGGAGTTGGTGGACTCGTGGTGTGGTGCGTAGTGGGTCATGGATGGGGTCCAAATGCACTTCAATGATGTTCTAAGGCGATTGGATGGCGAACTGGACATTGGTTAAGGGGATATGACGCTGTTTGAAGAAGCCGATATTGGGGCTAAATTCCTTTGGGAATGTGTTACGTTAGCATGTCGTTAGTATGGCGCTAGTACACTAGACCAATCACACGTTAGCGTGTTAACGGCGTACTAACTCCCACTCTCCTTAAGTGTGGGAGTTGGTGGACTCGTGGCGTGGTGCGTAGTGGGTCATGGATGGGGTCCAAATGCACTTCAGTGATGATCTAAGGTGATTGGATGGCGAACTGGGCATTGGTTAAGGGGGTATGCCGCTGTTTGAAGAAGCTGATATTGGGGCTGAGCTCCTTTGGGAATGTGCTACGTTAGCATGTGGTTAGGGTGGCATTTAGTACACTAGACCAATCACACGTTAGCGTGTTAACGGCGTACTAACTCCCACTCTCCTTAAGTGTGGGAGTTGGTGGACTCGTGGCGTGGTGCGCAGTGGGTCATGGATGGGGTCCAAATGCACTTCAGTGATGATCTAAGGTGATTGGATGGCGAACTGGGCATTGGTTAAGGGGGTATGACGCTGTTTGAAGAAGCTGATATTGGGGCTGAGCTCCTTTGGGAGTGTGCTACGTTAGCATGTGGTTAGGGTGGCATTTAGTACACTAGACCAATCACACGTTAGCGTGTTAACGGCGTACTAACTCCCACTCTCCTTAAGTGTGGGAGTTGGTGGACTCGTGGCGTGGTGCGTAGTGGGTCATGGATGGGGTCCAAATGCACTTCAGTGATGATCTAAGGTGATTGGATGGCGAACTGGGCATTGGTTAAGGGGGTATGACGCTGTTTGAAGAAGCTGATATTGGGGCTGAGCTCCTTTGGGAATGTGCTACGTTAGCATGTGGTTAGGGTGGCATTTAGTACACTAGCCCAATCAGACGTTATTGTGTTAAACATATATTATCTAACATGTTAAACGTGTACTAACCACGGTATAGGTGCGGAATCTACGCAACCACTGCACATGCTGGGTGTTCCACTAAACCACACGACGCAAGATGCCGAGGGACTGTCCACGGCCTAGAATCCCGTCGACCGAAACATGAGTTCAGTCCTCGTTGTCGTCCTAGTCGTCGTCGGAGTCAAGTGGTGGCTTAAGGCATTCAAAAAAGTCAGCCGTGGGGTCAAGAATGACCGCGGTCTCCATGCACGGATGTGGTATAACGACGACCTGCTGTTCAACTTTGTTGGCTAAGATGAAAGGCTCGGAGTTCTTCTCAAAAGCCGCTGGGTCACGTTGCGGGTTGAAGGTGTACACCGTCTTAGTCAAATCGTCCGGCCCGAGAATCGAGTTCCTCCTACGATAGGCCTTGATTTGTTCTTCGGTTGGCTTTGTCAGCCAGTTGACTTTCAATAAGGTGTACATCCGTCCCGCGATCTCCACCCGCAGAATGTTTGTAATGCGGCCGTGCCTGCATACCGCCACCATGTTTGATACGCAGTTAGCTGGAACATAGTGCATTAAGTGAAGTACTTTATGCGCTATCTGCAAACTATCTATCTTTGTTTGCCAAGCACTCACATACCCGGTGTCTTCGTCACACCATTCTTGTTTCAGGATCACCTTGCCACCTTTGCCCACACATTCGTTCCCGAAGAAAGCCCGAAAGTAGCTGTACAAGTTGATAATTATTATCGCGATCACTCCCAGCCAGCAGCATGTTTCATGTATGTAGATAGGTCGAACGTGGTACATTAAGTGGTATGTTTTATGCACTAACGGCATACTATTTCGATTTGGGAGGACGCACCTGTCAACTTCCTTGGTTTTAGGCACACCCTGCTTGTTCAGGATCACCTTTCCATCTTTATCCAACTGCTCATCAATGAAGAAAGTCCGGAAATAACTATGCAAGGTGCTCTTGTTGCGATCACTCCCAGCAGTGCGGTAAAAGCCATCTCCGATGGTCACGTAGGAAAAGCTTCGGCAAACCGGGTTCGGCCCGACCATGAGCAAGGACTCATACTCCGTGAAATTTCGACCCAGCCATACTGTGGGATCTGTGTACGCTCCAAAAGTTGGCTCGTCAATGTGTTCGGGTTTCCCCAAAGCCTGCGCGTATTTACCTCGGCGTGTCTTGTGAAGACTTCGAACCTTGCGGTTCCAGCTGTGCATCCACAAGAAATAACAAAGTTAGTGCTCTAAATGGTACGCTAAGATACGCGGTATGCATTATATGCACACTAACGGTGTACTAACTCAATAAGCACGTACTGTGTTGGCGTGTCTACTTCACGCACCTGCGGGCATCATTCACGTATCTTTCCCATTTCTCCCTGAGATTCGCATAAGCAGGAATTGCGCTCTGCATCCAAACCTTCAAGTCCTTGATGTCGTCGTCTTTTAAGACAACACGTTTTCCCTCGGCCGAAACATCGACGCAAATACCCGGACGACGTTCCGTCGTAATCGGAGCCACCGGCCGCGAAGTGTTGCCCGCCCGCTCCAAGTGGAGCATCAGCCCTCGCACAAGACGCAAAACCTTTGACCGCTTCCAGTTGAACATGATGCTTTGCACGGGGTAGGCGTTGTTCTTCGCGATCCTTTTGAGGTAACCATTAAAGGACTCGAAGGCGTACATCCATACCTCCCGCATTGGGCCATACCTTTGAAGTTGCTCGACCAAGTGAGAAAACATGTGAGTGTTGATCACAGCCCACGCATACGCCGCACCGCTGGACTCCAGGTCTTCAAAAAACAGCCTAATTTCGTTTGCCAGCAGCTCCATATCCTGCAACAAAGACAAATCGGTCCATTAGTACCTACTTACGTTGTCCGTTGTGTACTAAACAAATACTAAACGCATGTTATCGTTTACCTCAGGTTTCACTTGTTCAGTCGTGAGCTCGCGCACGATCAAGGTCATCCTGCCCACCAGCTTTGCCAAGTCATTTCTGGGCTGTCCATCATCCCGTGGCCAAGCGCTGAGTGTCGACATTGTTGAGTTTTGTATGAGCTTCAAGGCATCATGGGCCCGAATGTGTTTGGCGGCTTTCTTGTCGGCGGTGGTTCGTAACACTCGTTTGTGCCCTTGTCCCCATCGTTTCGTCGGCCTCATAACGCCCATCCATTTACGAGCGGTCTCCACCGAACGCAAGGTAGTTGACGCCTTGTTTGGGCGTGGCGGGATCGCGAAAGGACCGTGCGTCATCTTGTACATCTCCACCATCTCACCTGTACAGCAGTTTATTCCCTCTTGTAACTTAAAGTGTTCTTAGTATGGCCTTAACGCAATAAGTCCCTCCTAAATACACTCTAAGTACAAAATCACATACCTTTTGCATTCTTCACTTTAGTCGTCGCGTGCCACGTGGGATGGGCACCATCGTCTTTCGCGTGCTGACGCATTGCATCCGTGAAGTCGAGACCGAGCAAGGTAGCCGCAATTCGGTTGACGAGGTTCATGATATCATGCATGCCATCGAGTAAAAAGTCCCGCACCATATTGAAGTACACCAATCGCGCGAACTCGCTCAAGAACTTGACGCCGGTCCGTCGCATGCTCTCTTCCAAGTAGTCTCCTGAAAGATCTGGGTCTCCACTATCTCGAAGACCTTCGTGGGTTCGAGCCTGCCTCTTGTACTCCTCGTCCGTGCGCAACTCTGGTGGACCTGTAACAGAAACATAAGAACACTAAATTTGCAAACATGGACCCTATTAACTGGCGTTAATACACACTTAACACACGCATAGTATTGCATTAGTGTGCTAAACTGCTATTACATGACAATCGGTCGTTCTTACCTGGCGGTATCTGCTTGCCAAACAAATACAACATCTTTTTCATAGCTGCTGAATAAGTCCCCCAAATTTTGCATTTCATGCATCCCGCATACGCACCGACGTCCATGACGGTGGCCGCTTCCACCGCTCCTTTGTAGTCCATGAGTATAGCATAGAGCATGGCCCTCAATCGCACGTGCTCGTCCTCGTAGGAATCCCAACACACGAAGCCTTCATCCCACAACGTGATCAGTTCGTCCACCATTTTACCATAAAGCAACTGACAGTTGGATGGGTGTTGACCGGCGATCAGCCCATAGAGCTCCATGTACTCGTACTTCGTGCGGATTTGGGGTGGTAGGTTCAAGATTTGGAAGTACATTGGGAATACCCCTGCCTTGTTTTGCCACACCGCCGCCCCATCGGCGCTGAATAAGAGTAGTATGTTCCTGGCCTCCTCGAAAAAGTCCTTGTGTCGCACGTTTTTTCGATCCTGCCATTCCTCCGCGTCTGAGCACAATCGAAAATGCACAGGAATACACATTAGGGCGCGTTTAGTTTACATAGCATACACTATTAAACCCTAACGGCATACTAACGACACATCCTAACGCAATCGACAAAAGATATGCATCCACGTCGGGCAGTACACGTTTAGTCTGCACATTACACACAACTTACACATTAATGACGTACTAACGCCATATTAACGGCATGTTACTTACCCCAGATGGTGCGGAATGACCCATCTTCTGGTGGAGTATGCCGCGAGTGAGCGCGCATCAACTCCGCCGTTTGTGGGTTAGCGTACACACGTCGGAGTATATCTGCGATAGACCACCAAAAGAATTGGGATCGCGCTCGCCGACCCTTGCCCTCGTCCACCTCTCCCGTCTCGCCATACGCCTCCCACCGGGCCTCCTTACACTTTGGGCACACGGCATCGTTAGCATGCGCCCCCTCGAAGAACACACACCCATTCACACACAAGTCCACTCTGTTGGGGGGGGCGTCGAAGGCTTCGAAGTTTTTCCATGCAGCTTGGAAGCTACTTGGAAAGCTATGGAGTAGCTCCCCAAAGTGCTTGTTCATAATGGAGAGAAGCTTGGTGAGAGAGTCTTGGGACATCTTGCCCTCACTATTCCATTCAAGCAAATCGACAAGGAGGTCCAACGTGTTGACGGGGGGTTGGACTGCGTCGCGGTCTTCCGCGGGCGCCTGTGTAGAACGCCCGCCCATTCCATCGTAGAACTTTGAGAATGTGGACCTATGTTTGATTATGTATGTAAATATACATAGTATCTTTTTAACAGGTTAAGCGTGTCTTAAACGTGTCTTAACGCATTTTGAGAACTCACCATTGCTGTGCTTAAAGACATCATTGCCTCAATGAGGCTCTTTGTGGCCGCATGTACGTCTTGCTTGGCTGGATCGTCTGCATTCCACCAGTCCTCGGTGTCGTCCATCATGGATCCGGCGTCATTGTCGGAGAACAAATCGGGGCAAGTACCAACCGACTCCTCGCCCTTACTTCCACATGACTCGTAGGAGAAACTCGAGTCCGAATCCAAACCCGAAATGCACGTCGAGTATGACCGGTCATCGTCGTCGAGCTCTAAAGCGTCTGAGGCGTCGCCGGTCTCCTGGTCACGTCTTTGCGTCACATGATCTTCGTGTGCAACTTTCACGGAGCTGCATACATAAGGCATTGTTAGGTTGCTATCCGTATCCTAACAGCGCACTAACTAGACTCATACCAGCTAGCGGTAAAATCATACGGCACACCTGGCTTGACCAAGCTCCTTGTCTTCCACGAGTTCCACATCGTCGTCTGATTCCACGGCTGGGCGACCATCAGGTAGAGAGATTGGTACCGCATCCCAATACCGCTCCCCGGGGGCAACCTTTGTGAATTGTTTGTGATGTCGCCATCGGGTGGTTCGATTGACCCAATTTGCGACCACGCCATAGCACATCCCACAGTCACATAACACCAAGCCATCTCTCCTGCCTTGTCCTTTCCGAGTTTCCATGGCATGTACTTCGTCGCGAATCTGCCATTCTTTCTCGCGACATGTCAGGTGTTCGTCACACTCCTCCGAAGACATAGACCTGTCAGTGTTAGAATGCGGTTAGATGGCGTTTAAGCCCCTAATGACACACTAACCACGCATTAGTAAGTCTCGGGGAAAGGACCTCACGCACCCCGCAGGGCTCGCGTCTCCAAGCCCGAGGGTGGCGAGCTCGGGATGGCTGTCATCCGGCGGCTGCTGCTGGTCTGAGCTCGCGAAGTCCATGGAGTTCGCACTCGACGCGCCGACGGGCATGTCCATCTCGGGGGGCGGGGACGGCGAGGCTCCGCGGTGGGGCTCGTCGGGCCTGTCAGTGTTAGCATGCGGTTAGATGGCGGTTAAACCACTAATGCCACACTAGCCACGCATTAGTAAGACTCGGGAAAAGGGCCTCACCCAGCAGGGCTCGCGTCTCCAAGCCCGAGGGTGGCGAGCTCGGGATGGCTGTCATCCGGCGGCTGCTGCTGGTCTGAGCTCGCGAAGTCCATGGAGTTCGCACTTGACGCGTCGACGGGCATGTCCATCTCGGGGGGCGGGGACGGCGAGGTTCCGCGGTGGGGCTCGTCGGGCCTGTCAGTGTTAGCATGCGGTTAGATAGATGGCGGTTAAACCACTAATGACACACTAACCACGCATTAGTAAGACTCGGGGAAAGGGCCTCACCCAGCAGGGCTCGCGTCTCCAAGCCCGAGGGTGGCGAGCTCGGGATGGCTGTCATCCGGCGGCTGCTGCTGGTCTGAGCTCGCGAAGTCCATGGAGTTCGCACTCGACGCGTCGACGGGCATGTCCATCTCGGGGGGCGGGGACGGCGAGGTTCCGCGGTGGGGCTCGTCAGACCTGTCAGTGTTAGCATGTGGTTAGATGGCGTTTAAGGCCCTAATGCCACACTAACCACGCAATAAGACTCGGGAAAAGGGCCTCACCCAGCAGGGCTCGCGTCTCCAAGCCCAAGGGCCAACTTGCAAATGTCCCGACGAATGTTCATCAGGTTTACACCCACTGGCGGTAGCAATTCCCACCGCTGGTCGGCAAAGGTGATGGTCGAGGGATTGTCGGCTAAGTCCAATGGATCCGGAATGATATCACGGCCCCAAAACGCCGCGTCGTTATCATGAACGGTGTCCACATGGTGCGAGAACTCGCGAATCGACAGCACCGTCGTTTTCGTGCGCCCACTGCCATCTGGAATACCCATCCCATGGTGCGGAAACCAGCTGTCGATGGTCACGGTGGGTTGCCTGCTGCGGGAAAATTGCACGGACTGAGTGCCCAGCCCGTCGTTTATATGCGGTTAAGGGGTCGCGGATGTACTAACCCCACACTAACCACGCACTAAGTCCCAAATAGAGAAGAGGGCTCACTCACCCCGCTAGACCAACGTCGTCGAGGAGGAGGAGGAGTTCGATATTTTCCTGGACATCCAACTCCTCCTGGCTTTCGTAGCTCACGAGATCCACGGGAGGCGGCAATGGTGTCATTAGATGATCGTGGTCGATGATGACCTCCGCTGGCCTGTAGATATCTCTTTGTTAGGGTACTGATAAGGTACAGTTAACATGATAACAACGCACTAATACGCACATATTTCAGGTGCTTGAGGAACCGTACCCGCGGTGGTTGGCGACGATTTTCATGATTTCGTCGGCAATAGATAGGAGGCAACTTTGCACACCATCTTCAGATACTGTTATGTAGAACACGGTGCCACCATACATGATCTTGCCCCGCTCGGCCTTCAAAATGGGCGGAATCGGCAACCACGATGGGTAACGCCGTTGATTTGTTTGCATGTCTACTACGCAAGCATAGAAGACCCGGGGAGTCATGCAGGTCGGTACGTCTTTCTCGTGACAACACGTGAAAATTTGTACCATGCCGACGTACCGACACTTCTTCGCCTCCAAGACACACGCGCGTGCGTGGCAGAGGGCACGAGCTGTGTCTAATAGACAGTTCCTGCCACGTTAGTGTACTGTTAGTTACCAAATATCGCACTAAGTGTACACTACCGTATCGACATAGGGCACTAACGTGTTTCACTGGTTTCTTGAGAGACATGCATATCACGAGGTATAGGGATAAAGGCATGACTCACCCGTCATATATCGTCGTCACCGTGGTTGCCGCCCACTCGGATACTCGAAGCTTCTTTGTGCCCCCCTCATATTCATGACCCAACCGGAAACCTTCGGGAACGGGTTGACGAGGTGGTGGTGGAGAAACAAGTGCGTGGGGTGCGGGGTTACGAATGGCTCTGCGGGCTAGTGGTGGGACGGGTACACGTGAGGACACCGGCGCGCCTTGTTGTAGAAGAATCCCACGCCGGCCGGGAGTCGGTGTGGGTGCACGCTCGGGCGCGGGCTCGGGCGATGGTGGATCCGGGCGAGAGGCTTGTGCACGAAGAGTCGCAAAGTGTTCACCTTGACGTTTATTGTTCATTGCACAAATCCCAATTCTGCCCCCCCCCCCACGCACCCCACCCGCCCTCTTATTATGTAATATTCGCGTTGTTAGTGTGAGTTTAGCAGAAGGGATCTTTTCGGGAATATTCCATTGTTAGTACGCTAACAGGACGCTAACGGCATGCCTTAGCGCACTAACGTTGCCCCAACTGGACACTAACGGAAGGAATCCTTTAGGGAATATTCTATTGTTAGTACGCTAACAGGACGCTAACGGCAGGCTTTAGCGCACTAACGTTGCCCTAACTGAACACTAACAGGAGGAATCTTTTAGGGAATATGCCATTGTGCGTTAGTGCATGCCACCTAATGCCTCCTTAACGACGTCAATAGGGCGCCATTTAGTGTCTTGTTGCATGTAATGCGCTAACTCAGCGGTGGCATGCACTAACGCACAATGGCATATTCCCTAAAAGATTCCTTCTGTTAGTGTTCAGTTAGGGCAACGTTAGTGCGCTAAGGCCTGCCGTTAGCGTCCTGTTAGCGTACTAACAATGGAATATTCCCCAAAAACTCGAAATTCCCAAATGTGATAGGAAAATTTCATCAAACCATCGTGATCGCGCGATGGCGTCGAATCGCGCGATAAATGATTTAGTCGACAGCAGGATTCGAACCCGCGCGGTCGGTTTCCTAATGGGTTGTCACATTCATCATGTCCAACTGCGCTACGATCGAAGAGGATGACAATTCAACGGAAATAATGACTAAGTCATGAATCGAAATTGAAAAATCGGACGTTAGTTGACCGACCGACCGAGACTGACGATGACCAGCACGTGAATTCGAAGTTCACTTCTTGAAGGTGCACTAAAGGAGTGCTATCGCCGCCAAATAAACAGCTTTGCTCTCTGCCTCGTTAAAAAAATGGAACCAACTCACGAAGAGAAAGAAAAGTACGAAGCACTCTGCGAAGAGTATGGTGAGGAGGAGTCCATAGCGGGGCTCCTCAACTATGTTAAGGCAACGCGCGGATCCATTAGCGCCGCTTCGCCCACCCATATAGGCGAAGGAGCCCAACGCGGGGCAATGTTTGATGCCCCAAGTAGGAATAGGGCAAGAGCAAAAAAGGGGGCAAGCCAAAGGGTCCGGGGCCCAATGAAACCCCACGAGAGAGCGGTGAGGACGGCGATTCGTAAAGTGACATGTGAGTATCACTCACCACTTGTATTTCTTGACGTTAATTCGCGCTTCGTTGGAGCGAGAGCGATCTTCTATTTCCTTGTTTTCGTTTCTTGAAGATGATCGCGCGGGTTTCTAGCGTAACAAATTCCTTTTGTTCATATTGTGTTGTGCGTGGGGGTTTTTTTTGTAGTAAAATTGGCGAAGGAGCAGAAGTGGTGCCCGATTTTGAAAACATCGGAGCAACATGACGCCTACAACCGCTTGGTGAAGGACGTTGCGGAGGCTGCAGGCTTCGATGCGAAGAGGGACGCCACGATTGAGCCCTTCATCAGGTCGCGAGTGCGCGCCGATGTTGGGAATTTAAAAAACCTCTATCGCTATGGGAAGTGGGAAAAGAAGGGTAAGCAATGGGTGCTTATCACTTCCAACCCCCACCCATATTCGGGTTTGAAGGAGGCGGAGGGCCTCACAATCTCCGCGAACTCCGACAAGGCCAAGAAGGAGGCATTGGAGGCGGCAGGGATCACGCTGGCTGCATTGCCTTCAACCGCTGCGGAGGTTGAAGAAGAGTCACTGGAGGCAATAAGTAAGTTATGACCCGTATTATGCACTAGGCCTTTCCTTTAAGGCGCATTTATTGCACTATTCTGTCCGTATATTAACCGTACACTAACCAGCAGTCGTGGTGCACTATACGCGAACTAACACGGTAAATACTCCGGCGGGGGGTGTTTTTTTCAAGACGAGTTCTGTTTCGAGGCCTGGGAGGAGGAGGAGGAAGAGCCGGAGGAGGAGAAGCAAGCTGATGACTCCAAGGGTGGTGCCTCCAAGGGGAAGAAGAGAGCGGGGCCCAATGTGGAGCCCCCGCCCGCAAAGTCTCCCAAGAAGGGGACTCCTTCAAAGGCTTCTCCCAAGAAGGGGACTCCTTCAAAGGCGGGGAACACCACCGCACCCGCGGATGAGGAAGCCGCCGACCAGGCAGACCTCGCCACGCGGTACCCGGTCGGCAAGGAGGTCTACCTTTACGCGAGACCTACGGAATCCGATGAGGCGCTAATCACCTCCCAGATCCTTGAGCCCAAGGATTACTTCACCCCAAACCCCCCCCTCACCTTGAAGAAGACGGTCCCCCTCCTGGCCGGGACGATCTCAGCGTGCGAGCTCAACGCTGAGACCGTCCACGGCCAGGGAAAGGCCGAAGTGAAACTCCCTGCGGAGTATCTATCTATCAAGGTGAGTAAAATATGCGGTCTTTAACGTTAGTGTTCCGTTAGTGTCCCGTTAGTATGTCTGCTGTACACTAAGAGTCCAGTTAGTGTGTCACTACACACTGTGATAGGTTTCCAGCCTTTGTTTTCCAGGTTTCCTTTTTAGATTGCCCATGCTAACGTGTATATTTCGTTTTCGACAGGTGAAAAAATTCAACACCAAGAAAACTGGTCAGGATGAGTGGTACACCAAATCGTGGAAATGCCTCAAGCACATCCTCTCCTCCACCGATAAGCATGTGAGCGAGGATGAGAGGACAAAGAACTTCGGCAAGGATACCGAAAAATATTTCGAGGAATTTTTGAGGGGGAAAAAGCAGCCCAAGGACCTGAACCTCGTCCTGCACGGCAAGTATGTGCGGTTTGGAATGCTGGAACATGCATTCCATGGTCCACCAAAAGGGGATGATGACACCGAATAATTAGGACCACCGCTTACGTAGTAGTTAGTGAGGACTAGTAGGAGGACTAGTAGCAGGTTAGTAACATATTTGTTTTTGTATAATAACAACTAGCCTGTCTCGTACGTCTTCATTGCTTCTTTTTGTCATTGTTTTTGCTGATTTAGTGCACTGCGTGAAACTCGTTTCTTTGTGGTTAGTGTGCTGTTAGTAATATATTAACGATATCTTAACGACAGACTATCTGTATACTAACCATCCGTTAATACCCAAAGTTAGTGTGTCGTTAGTGTAGTGTTAGTGGTATATTAACGATATCCTAACGACACACTATCTGTATACTAACCATCCGTTAATGCTCAAAGTTAGTGTGTCGTTAGTGTGCTGTTAGTGTAGTGTTAGTGGTATATTAACGATATCCTAACGACACACTATCTGTATACTAACCATCCGTTAATGCTCAAAGTTAGTGTGTCGTTAGTGTGCTGTTAGTGTAGTGTTAGTGGTATATTAACGATATCCTAACGACACACTATCTGTATACTAACCATCCGTTAATGCTCAAAGTTAGTGTGTCGTTAGTGTGCTGTTAGTGTAGTGTTAGTGGTATATTAACGATATCCTAACGACACACTATCTGTATACTAACCATCCGTTAATGCTCAAAGTTAGTGTGTCGTTAGTGTGTGGGTTAGTGTGCCGTTAGTGTGCCTGTTAGTGTGGTGGTTAATGTCCTAACCACGCGTTAACCGACTTAGTTAGTGTGTCGTTAAGGTGCCGTTAAGGTATGTTGCACAGAATGTATGCCCTAACGGCACCTTAACGACGCAGTTAAGGTGCTATTAGTGTATGTACAGGCACACTAACGCGCCGTACTCTTATACAGTTAGTGTGTCGTTAGTATATTGTTAGTGCACGTACTAACGTTTTCTAAAATGGTAGGGTAGACACTTTCTGTTGCATATTAGGTCTTTTGTATTTTACTGCAGATTGCACCCCCTCGTACTCTAGTGGGGGGTTTTGGTAGGAAATGCATTCCGTTGATGCCTATGAGTTAAAATATAGTCCCTTGGGGTCATGTAGATGTGTGCAAAGGTGTCATGTGTCATGATCGGTCAAATAGTCTTCGAAATATGACCGATTTATCTATAAGTGTTGATAATTAGGCAACGACGAGATACTTTCGCGGTGAAGCCGCGAGCTCCGGCCGGTGCTATCGGGTGCGGAGTGCCGCCTTTCGGCTTTGGCACGCCGGCAATCGGCGCTCTCGCGGTGCTATCTCTCTTGTGCATTTCTTTCGCAGGTGTAGCTGTTTCGGCTTCCACGGCTCCTGCTGTGTCGGCTTGTGCACCGGCTACGGAGATGCCTTCGCCTGGTGGTGATCTCGATTGGGAAACTCCGTCAATTTACTTTACGAATGATTTTGTCGATTCAGTGAGCCCGGCTCAGGGTTTCTTGTTGGCTGACAATGTGCCACCGCTTGGGTCGCCTGAACCCCCTGACCTCTTTCAGGACATCGCTCAAGCAGATTTGACTTTCGAGTCGAAAGTTTCGACATGGCCTTCTTTTACGGCATGGCTCTACATGAGAGAGGTCCGTTCGGGAATCCTCCCTTCGGATCGGACTTGAGTGAGGCCGCCGCTGACTGCTTTGGTGCTGTCGATTGACTTCTTGTTCACTCTGGATGCACACCAACATGGTGGTGTGCAGAACTCCTGTGACCTCAAAGACTTCTTCAATCTGGTTTATGTTTTGTTTTGACTACTTTATATTCTTCAAACTGACTTGCTAGCACGGTTCCTTTCACTTGTTTGGCGGTGCCTTAATTGCCCGTATGCTTCTGCTCACGTGCTACCTAGAGGTTTCCAATTTGTGTATCAGAATAGCACAGTTGGATTGGCAGTTAGACTTGTCACCTAGCTTCTGCCCTAACACTTACATCTTACATTTTCTGACTCTCCTAGTCCGTCACCACCCACATTGCTGAGGTGGTGTGCTGGAATCTGTATAGGCAGCCCTGACTGGGAGTCCCGGTCAGGCCCCTATGACAGATCCCTAGGACCAACACTGGACTGCTGACTGATCTGTAGGTTCGTACTGTGACACACGACGCGGTGTCACAGGTAGGCTAGACTCCGAGACCGTCCGAGACCGTTCCGGGTATATCTAGCTTAGGGTTTATTTATCTTATACAGTTTATCCACACGAGTACGGGACTTTCTGATATCTAGTGTGCTTGGATATTCCGGTAAGGGATTACTGTATGGCTTTACGAGTTTTGCTACCTACGAGGTCCCCCTCACACTGGGCCGAGTTATGCCCAGCAACCTGGAGCAGGGACGAAGTACAGTTACGGCCTAAGGTGTATGACAGTTCCGAGTTGACACGTGACACGCGCTATCCTTCGATCTTCATCTCCGATCTCGAAGCACGAACGTACTTTCCAATCAATCTTCAGTTCATTCCAAGAAACTTTGCACTCTCACTTCTCTCTTCTGGTTCTCACTTCGACGTCGTGTTCGTGTTTGTGTTCTTGTGGAGGCATTTGCTTGAACTGCCATGTACACGGACTTCTTGTTGGCAGGCTGTTGGCTTTAACGGCACCAAAATCGCTGTATGGCGAGGCCAAATTCGAGTGAATTTGTATTTTCTCGTTAGAGCTGTACCTACGTTCTGAAATGTTTCGGTAGATCTGTTCCTACGTTCTGAAATGTCCGTTTGTTTGTTGAGAAACGCAGCGTGATTATGCCCCTGGGTCTACTCGCCAGTCGCTGGGGATACTGTGCCCCCGCTACAGGAGGCCTCTCTCTATCGTTGTCCTCGTGCAAACGTTCGACTTTCTCATGGTTGATGAAAGCAGCGTTATGCTTCGCTGTAGTCTTTGCGTCTTCCCAAGCCGTCGAAGAAGGCGACCGCGTTTTGATGGTGCACCAATTCGCTCACCGGCTGCATAACCTCCCTGACCAAGAATTGCCATTGCGGATAGCGCCGCGAGCTCCTGTTGCACGAAAGCGTTTAGGTGAGACACGAAATGCTGTTGGAAGGGGCATTCACATGATGCTCGTGGCCTCGCCTATGACTCTCGCCGTGTTTCAATGGGAACCCTTTCAATGGTCAACTTCAGAGTTGCGCCTGGATTACATTTCCAACTGAGTTTGCTTGCTATTATCGCGCTAGCTGCATATTTTTTCTTGTGGGCGCTTTGTCCCCAAATTAGTTGGATTTCACTCTGCAAACTGTCGGGCGCTCACTCCTCCGCACACTAACACGTGAGCACTCTCAAGGGGCAACACTCCGAGGCACGGTCTGAGCAATTCAGTTCCCTGCTCTGCTTCCGGCTTGCGCGCTAACGTGACCTGCTTTCGCTCAGGGGAAGACTTTGGTTGCGCAGGTGTCGCATACTTACTCCCCGACTCGGGAACACAGGCCGACGCGCTCGATACACTCCGAAACATGCAGTCGGATTTATTATCCTTCAACCTGAGCCATAGTGCCCTGCCTGAGGTGGCGACCTCCGCACAGTTGTTCAGGTTCTCCGCCGCGCTACTGACAGACACAGGAGAAGACTCCATAGATGCTGAGACGGTGTCACAGTTGCGTTCGTACGCACGTGAGGGAGGCCGCCTCGTTCTATGCGGCCACGCCAACGCTTTACGTCTCCTCAACCGAATTGCGGAAACGACTATCGCTGAGCAGTCAGCTGAGTTGGTTGCCATCAAAGTTAGCTCCCAAGTAGCGTCGTCACGGTTCGGCGACGAAGCGCCGCCGGTTTTGCCGACACCAACGGGCGCAGTGCTCGCCGCGACCGCCAGCTTGCCAGCGTCTGCTCTCGCCGTCTATTCGGATGCTGCGTCGACGGCGGTGTTCGAGATGCCATACGGCGAGGGGAGCGCGACGTTCCTTGGGTACGACTGGCGCAGCTCCCTAGGAGCAGCCTGGGCAGACGTACTTCGCCTGGCACTGGAAGCCCCACCAGAGGCCTCTTCCCCCTGGAGGCATCTTCAGGAGTTCCACACCGAGAGCATCCCTGCCCCTGAAGCTGGCCTGCCAGCCATTGGCGGAGATCTGCTCTCCGTTGAAGAAGGTGACCCCCTAAAGGGTTACCCTGCGAGATACCCCGCACTGGGCGGTTGTGAGGCTATAGTGGGTTAGGGGCAAGAGGGTGTCGAAGGGGTAGAGAGTCGGTGTTGAAGGGGTAGAGAGTCGATGTCGAAGGGTTGGCCATTTGACAGACTCGGAGGGGGGTGCGTTACTTGGGGTGAGCGCTGCAGTAGTTGACGACAGCCTTCAACATGCTCCTCACCGCGCGTTGCAGCAAAGCGGTGCGCCTTGCGGACCTCCACCTCTCAGAAAATCCTTGTCCCCTTCTTGACTTTTGCAGATGACAAGCTCTAAAAACGCGATCAGGCCTATGCATGCAGAGTTGGCCTTGTTAGTGGAAATTGGAAAACCTCACTATCATTACAATATGGATCCGAGGTTTTATTCCTGTTTTGTATGACGAAATATTTCGTTGATAGGTCGATATGAAAGATGGTGCCCAGTCGAAAATAAACATCATATAACCGTATGTATGACCACATAATATCCGCTAGAAATTGATTAAGACACCCTGACAGTGTCTTATTCATGCTCTGAGATGCACTTTGCGCTCCTAGCGATGCATATTTGCTAGAAGGGCCACGCCACGCAAATCGTACCTGCTCAAGACCCCCCCTTTGGGACCTTGAGTTGATAGTGTCCCGAAAGATGGTTTTGAGAAGCTCATCGCTACCGTGGAACTGGACTAACTTTGACTTTTCAGTAGAAAAGAAAAAATGCTAAAAGTGAAGAAACCAAAGACACCAAGTCACGGCGAAAATAGCAGCCTTTAGAGTACTCGTCCAAGTGGATCGAAGTTGGGCTCATTGGATTCCTAATGACTTGCGCTGTTTTCTTTTGAGTCCGAAACCAGATTCCTTCGTCTTGATGCTCCAAATCGAGGCCAAGGCGGCGTGGGTAAAACCGCCAGGCGACCATCTTCATCTGGCTTCCCAAAGAACCATACCCACACTAAGTACCCACATCTTACTCGCCGCATTGTCGACCCGGTCGGCCGGACACATTTTTTTGTACCCTTCAGGTGTCCTGTGTGTCGTAAAATCACTTGTTTATGCCCGTCAAGAACAATTCTATATTTTTTAGGGCTCCTGCAAATTTAAGACACCTCGGTGTCCAAAACCCCCTGTTCAGACACCCTGGTGTCCGTTGGTCGACTGGAAAATAACCAAATATGAATATTTGTCGACATCCATATTTCACCCATATTATAGCAGTGAAGAGGGCGCGCGAGGGGTAGAAGTGAACAACGCATGGAGGACCAGAGTGTGGTCTTAACCCTTTCTATATTCCCCTATACCCACCATCTGGCCTCCCCCTCCTTCATGAAATATTCTATTGCGCGACAATTTCAGACCGATGTAGGCAGTGCTTCATGGGCTCAGTGGTGGTGCCCACCGTCCCGCAGGTGCCACCATAGACTCCCCGACTGCTGCTCCCACCGTCGCTGTAACTGGTGCGCGTCTCCTCCTTCGTCACTCCAGTTTCGTGTTCGACTCTGTGTAGTTTCTTTCCTTGCAACAAGTATACCTGCTTGCTCATTCCTAGGTACTTGACAGCGCAGTGTGTGTTCCACCTGGCCCCGAATCAAAGTCGAAGCTATCTGCTGAACCAAGCATCAAACTCGAAGCTATCTGCTGAACCAAGAATCAAACTCGAAGCTATATGCTGA
>LGRX02024886.1:0-29834 GCA_001247695.2 Cymbomonas tetramitiformis | reverse complement strand
AGGGTTGGCGACAAATTTATAGCAATTTTAAAAATCATGTCTATAACCGTGTGGTCCTCAGGGGGGGTAGACATCGCGACCACTATTTTGAGCCGATATCCGTGAACCATACCTTACTACATCTCAGCCTTCGGATGACTGTCTTACGAAGCGAGGAAGATCCTGCCCCCCGGCAAGCATCAAGCACTCGTCGAAAGGGATATAGGGAGCCCACGTTCAGGCTTAAATACCTCTTGGCACATGTAAGTCGTGCTGTGAACCCACACACCGTCGTAGTTCAGATCGAGCCCACTGAAAGCTCAGCTATCTCACCATCACAGCAATAGCCATTCCAACCCCAATAACATCGATCCCTGGCGGTCTCGGGCGATATTTTCGACCTCATTTTCGAACTCCTCGCTAAATTGCACGATTAGCACCTACCCCACGCCTCCCCATGCCCGCCTGAAGGGCGTATCTCCTGACTACTACCTCCATCGAACGATTTGTCTACTCAAGAAGCGTAGAGCACCTGCACATCAGACCAGTATCAGACCCCGCTTGTAATATCGATCCCTGGCGGTCTCGGGCGATATTTTCGACCTCATTTTCGCACTCCTCGCTAAATTTCACGATTAGCACCTACCCCACGCCTCCCCATGCCCGCCTGAAGGGCGTATCTCCTGACTACTACCTCCATCGAACGATTTGTCTACTCAAGAAGCGTAGAGCACCTGCACATCAGACCAGTATCAGACCTCGCTTGTAATATCGATCCCTGGCGGTCTCGGGCGATATTTTCGACCTCATTTTCGAACTCCTCGCTAAATTTCACGATTAGCACCTACCCCACACCTCCCCATGCCCGCCTGAAGGGCGTATCTCCTGACTACTACTACCTCCATCGAACGATTTGTCTACTCAAGAAGCGTAGAGCACCCTGGACACCTCTACCCCCCCTGAGATCACCAGCCTGCTCACCATGTTCGGCCCTGTTGGGAGAGCGCTCGCATGCAACCCATTGACCCAACACTCCCTGCGAGTCGTCGGATTGCTTAACTTCGCCTACCCTCTCAGCCTTTCGGCCTCTAACCAGGCATACCCTGATCTGCGGTACAAAGGGACCGCAGGAGGGCTTCACGGTTATAGCAAGCCAAAATTTAACTTTTGCCTGTATTCTACACCATTCATCGGGCTTCCAGGTCCATTTCTAGGCGTAGGGCGAACGGATTCTGACACTTGTGAGTATTAGGTGAAAGTTTCGAGGGTTGGCGACAAATTTCTAGCAATTTTAAAAATCATGTCTATAACCGTGTGGTCCTCAGGGGGGGTAGAGATCGCGACCACTATTTTGAGCCGATATCCGTGAACCATACCCTACTACATCTCAGCCTTCGGATGACTGTCTTACGAAGCGAGGAAGATCCTGCCCCCCGGCAAGCATCAAGCACACGTCGAAAGGGATATAGGGAGCCCACGTTCAGGCTTAAATACCTCTTGGCACATGCAAGTCGTGCTGTGAACCCACACACCGTCGTAGTTCAGATCGAGCCCCCTGAAAGCTCAGCTATCTCACCATCACAGCAATAGCCATTCCAACCCCAATCACATCGATCCCTGGCGGTCTCGGGCGATATTTTCGACCTCATTTTCGAACTCCTCGCTAAATTTCACGATTAGCACCTACCCCACGCCTCCCCATGCCCGCCTGAAGGGCGTATCTCCTGACTACTACCTCCATCGAACGATTTGTCTACTCAAGAAGCGTAGAGCACCTGCACATCAGACCAGTATCAGACCCCGCTTGTAATATCGATCCCTGGCGGTCTCGGGCGATATTTTCGACCTCATTTTCGAACTCCTCGCTAAATTTCACGATTAGCACCTACCCCACACCTCCCCATGCCCGCCTGAAGGGCGTATCTCCTGACTACTACCTCCATCGAACGATTTGTCTACTCAAGAAGCGTAGAGCACCCTGGACACCTCTACCCCCCCTGAGATCACCAGCCTGCTCACCATGTTCGGCCCTGTTGGGAGAGCGCTCGCATGCAACCCATTGACCCAACACTCCCTGCGAGTCGTCGGATTGCTTAACTTCGCCTACCCTCTCAGCCTTTCGGCCTCTAACCAGGCATACCCTGATCTGCGGTACAAAGGGACCGCAGGAGGGCTTCACGGATATACCAGCCGATATATCAGCCGATATGCAGCCCATATATCAGCCGATGTGCAGCCCATATATCAGAAGAGTTGTGGAAGGCACTCAGAAGACGTTCAGAAGGCTCGCGGAAGACACGCAGAAGACATCTCCCCGACATCTTACCGACGTCTTCTTAGATGTGCTTGCGGAAGATACCCTAGATATCTTCTGTACATCTCCCGGACATCTTCGGGGAAGATATGTCTTCCTGAACCCAGAAGAGGTGCGGAAGACACGCGGAAGACACGCGGAAGACAGCCCCCGACATCTTTCGGACGTCTTCTTTACCGTGCTTGCGGAAGATACCCCAGATACCTTCTGTACATCTTCCAGATGTCTTTGAGGAAGAGATGTCTTCTGGAAATCAGAAACTTGCAGAAGACACGCCGACGTTCCACCGAACGTCTTCACACTCCTCTTCGGCGCATCTTCCTCACTTTTTAGAGGGTCTTCTGCGCGTCTTATAATGTCTACCTACGGCGTGTCTTGTGCAAGTTTCTGATTTCCAGAAGACATGTCTTCCTCAAAGACATCTCTGGAGGGCAACAAGATGCACACAAGGTATCTGGGGTGTCTTCCGTATGTTTTTTTGTTTTTTGTTTTTTGTTTTGAAAAAGAAATTTAAAAATCGCGAAAAAAAAAAAAACATATAAGGTGCACAATATTGGGCATAATTGTATGGTGAAGGTAGAAGTGCAAAAACACAAGTGGTTTGTTCGGGAGAGGGGCAAACGTACCAAGTTACTAAGTTAAAACGGCCGACGAATTTGGTAGAAGAAACTGCTCTTGTTTTAGAGCAACATCCCTCCTAGCAACGGTCGAGCAGTCGATCACGCGCGCAGTGAGTCGCGTGAGACGTGATGACTGCACGATACCGCGGATAGCAAACCCGGAAAATCTGCCAGCGCTGCGCTGCGCTGGTGTGGCGCTGGCGTGTGGTCGCGGTCGTGGTCAGGCGTCATCGTCAGCTAGCATTAGCATCGCATCGCATCGCATCGCATCGTCAGGCCCAGCGCAGGGGAGTGAGCACGAGCACCGCACCGCACATCGACATGACCGTTCGAGTTTGAATTGCATTTAACGTTGAAGTGAAATTTGCATCTACCACTTTTACACCTGCATCCAACTCAATTCCACTGCAGCCTCGTTTTCCGCGGACTGCTGCTGGGTGAAGTGGTCCTTTTGAAATAGTTCGTCTAACAGAAAAACGTTGCACAACGCAATACTTCAATAGTGATTGCGGGTGCTTTTCGTGCCTTGGTTTTTTTACGCGCACTTCGGCGTGCTTAGCGTCTAATTGAGGTGTGAACGAGACATGTGTTCTCGCTCGTCCTTTAGACGAGATGATGTTGGTTCGATTCCAACTCACACCACTAGGCCTTTTTGTTTTCCTTCGGTAATCTTGTATTTCGTCTCGTACTATTTTTGCGCTTTACTAACCTTTGGTTTTGCGTTGCGCTTTGTTTTTCAGATCGGCTGAAAATGACCTAGTCCAAAAGGTAAATTTTCAGCCCAACCTCAACACCACAAGTAAAGGTATTTGCTCTATCATCCCCTAGTGTCACACCTAGAAAATACTGCCTTTATGCGTTGTGTTTTCCGCTTTACTAACCTTTGGTTTTGAGTTGCGCTTTGTTTTTCAGGTCGGCTGAAAATGAGCAAGTGGGAAAAGCGTATTTTCAGCCCATCGCCCACAACTAGAAGAGTAAAGGTACTTACCTTACCCTTCCTAGGAATTTGTGCTTGTATTCATTGTGTGTTTTCACTCTACTAAGTGTTGGTATGTTGGTGTGCGTTGTTTTTCAGATCGGTTAAAAACGAGCGAGTGGAAAACCCATGTTTTTGCGTGGTCCAAGACCTATGCCATGTGTGCATGTTAGTTGAACATCGTTTCTAGGTAATTAGACTAGTTGTTTAAAACATGAATGTGAAGTAGTTCTAGACACTTAGCTAGTTAGGATAATGATATGCGTGGCCCTCCTTATGACTTAGATTATTGATTGAAAAGTAATATTGTTAAAGCAATTGTAGTCTCCAAAGCATCTTAGCCTTCCACACAAACAAATCATCTCTTGTCGTGTATCAAACTTGCATTGAGAATGTGTTTGTCAAGGGTGGCGAGAAGTGTATAATGCCATACATCTTGTTTGCACTCATCCTTCTTGCAAACTTATTTCAGCCTAAAAATATTCCGCGCGAATGCGTATACGAATGTTGAAATTTATTAGACATGCAGAAGGCATTCAGAAGATATCTTCTGGACGTCTTCTGCATGACTTCTGTATATCTTCTGAATTCCGGAAGATGTCTTCTTGATAACTTCTGCGTTCCAGAAGATATCTAGAAGACATCCAGAAGACGTCTTCTACGCGTCTTCTAATGTCTACCATCTTCTGAGTTTCAGAAGACGTCCGGAAGATCTTCGGGGAAGATGTACAGAAGACGCCCAAAAGATATCAAGAAGACGTCTTCCGGGATTCAGAAGATATACAGAAGACGTCCAGAAGATAACTTCTAGATGTCTTCCCCGAAGATCTTCCGGACGTCTTCTGGAACCCAGAAGATGGTAGACATAAGACGCGCCGAAGACGTCTTCTGGATGTCTTCTGGATGTCTTCTGGACCCCAGAAGACGTCCAGAAGACGTCTCAGAAGACGTTCAGAAGACGTTCAGAAGACGTTCAGAAGACCCGTCTTCTGATTTTCCCAGAATGTAGGGTACATACTTGCCAGTCCGGACCATTCTCTTGAGGTTGCTGCGGAAGGAGGCGGACTTCCTCTGCATCTTGAATCTGCGGAAGAGATCTGCCTTCCCGAACAAGTTGAACCGCGTGAGCTCGATCCACCCCTTCAGCTGCCAACTACCATAAAGAAGGTAAGTATCCAGCAGGCCCGCCCGCCTTAACTTCCTTGTCGCTGACATTATTGTTTCGAACCACCTTTTCCACTATGCGCGCAACATTTTTTATGACAGTGTCCGAGCATTCCCAGCCTAGAGTGTACCTTGTTGTTGTAGGTGAGGTACTTCACAACTAGATTCCAGGTAGACTGCTTGTTCACGTCTGACCATCCCAATGCTGTTTCGTGATACCGGTGTGAAGAGCGCCCTTACATATATCATATCCGCCACGAGTTGCGTGTGCGTGCCAATAATGACTTTCTTCGTCTCCTTGTTCATACACGCAGGTGAAATATGTAAGTACGACGTTAAGATAGTCAGCGCCCTTGTGGAATTTCACCAGAGGTAAGTCTTCGCCCAGACGTGAAAACGTGATCGAGAACTCGTGGTACATTTGCGTTGACTCTGTGCCATTAACCGCATTTTTCGCTGCTGGCTTTGCGAGCTTCCTTGCTGCAGGCTGCGACGGCGAGGAACTGCTCGAGCGAGTAGTGCGTCTTCTTCATCTTCTTCATCATCTTCTTCATCGTTTTCGTCAGAATAATCGTAGGTATTCACTGCATCGTTCTCGTCATCGCTGTCGTCGATGACGGGGTGTGCTGCCTTAACGCAAGAGCGTTTAAACCGCATGCCTGCCACATAACATCTTCTAACATGTTAGCTTCCTTTGTCGGCGCAGGTGCTCTGGCGGCGCAAGAGGATGTTAAATAAGGAACATGATGAACAAAGTAGTTTGATGAAAATGACGAAACGATGCACCTTAGTGAAATATTCGTCCAGCCCTGTAAGGGCCTATAGGTATAGGTATCCCATGTTGGCAGTCCTCGTCGAAAATGACACGTACATCTGCACTGGGAACTGTAAAATGGTAACAATTCCCATCTGTGTGCCTGAATGTTATTAATATTCTTCCAGAGTAGTAATCCACTTCCTCCACCCAGCCGATGCAAAATGTTTCATAGTCCTCCTCCGATGCCCGAATGTCTCCTCGTTTCACACTGTCTGCTGAAAAAATAATAATATCTGTAACTGCAATATCAATCCCCAACACATCCAATACCTTTGGCCTCTTCCACTCTATTTCTAGTTATCTAGCTATTGTCAATCTTATATCTCTGCTCCTGGCTTCTCTGTATCTCAGTTGTGCCAATTGCCTTTGCTTTTTAATATATAATATATGATTCGTTCGGTTCCTGAAAGCACTCCTTGCAAATAATGATATTCCCAGGGTCAAGCAAGTAAACAATATCACTGTAAGCAACAATAACAACATGTCCTCCACCCATTCCTCACAGCCATAGCATTCATACATATGCCAAGATGGTGTCACGATTTGCATAATTTGTGGCGGCTGTTCTTTTTCGGTAGGCATGTTTGTTGGCGATTTCTTTTCAAATGAGCTTCTCCGTGTTAGCAACTGCTTGAAAATATAGTCGATTTCCAACCAGTAGACAAATGTCAGCTAATCATTGGCTGTGAAGATTCCCTCATCGATATTTTCATTCGCGAACACCAAATTGAATGGTCAATAACTCGATATGTGTTCATGTTTTATTGGTGATACATATTATCATGTTTCACCTAATCGATCATGTGCCATCTGCCCCATGACACCTTACATCAGTCATATATATATATATATATATATCTTTAGCCAATAGCCGAATTTCTGATAAGCCAATGTCATATAGGATGGCGTCATCTTTTATTTTTTCTTGTATTTTCTGCCAGAAATTTAAAAGTTCTCAACTTTCAAACCGAAAACAATCCATAACTCTAACAAAAAACATTTTTTCGACCCGCCGTTTTGCATGTGGCATTTTCTATGTACAGTCCCCACTATAACATGCACACCAATAACAAAACACGCGCACAAAAATTCCGTCCCCGACTAGTGAGGTACAACTAGCATCGGTTTGAAAACGTAATCATCAGTCACTCGAAACTGGCCCGATTATTGAAGGCTTTGACCATGCTTTATTGGACTATATTCGAAAATGGGATCATCGATTAATCAGCAAAACCAATACTACCACTTATTAGGCTCTGGCAACATTATCACAAGGTAGGTATATACTATGTATTAAGGGCGCCCACCTGTTCTTTACGAATGGTGCCCACTTATTCTGTCGATTTATACTCCAGTGAGACTCATGTTTTTATCGAAGTATCAACCGTGTGTAAACGAGTAGCTTGAATCCAAAGTCCAGCTCAGGACACAGATACAGGCATTACCTGTCACCAATAGAAATTGACGACTATTGGTACTAGTTTCATGTTTGGGACATAATATAGAATTGATATCTCGGGCAGGGATTGAACTGCGCAATTTTTATAGCTGAATTTTAAATTTATAAATCTGTGCGAGAGCATGCACTGCCCAAGCAAAAATCTCGGTTGAACATGTGGTCAAGCCATTATTTTAATATTTGATCCCGCCACCTGAAAATTGTACCAACCGCATCCAGAGCTCTGATATATTTCTCCTTGTAAAAATAGGACGATGCGAAATATATTACTAGTTCTGTTATTAGATATGTTTGTCGTAGGTCGATATATAATTATACATGCATATTGCTGATGGAGATGCTAGACAAGAGGCACTTCGCATCAGCTCGTGGCAGGAAGTGGTCAGAGAATAATATGCTGGATGGTGACAGCAATCAGTCATATGTATGGCTTCGTAAAGCTCAGTGTGATGAACGATAGTGTCCATGTCCACCGTCATAGTAGTGCTGCATGGGATCTTCCTCCACCTCATAGCTTGTAGCCTGTACAAAAGGCAGGCTGTGGTACTTTGTCAGGCTGAGATTTGCAGTCACCGCACTGCCCCCTCCCACCGAGTCCTGCACAGCGCCTGCACGGATACTGACATAGGTGTCTCCCAAGAAGTCCTCCTCGAAGCTCACATGTATGTGAAAACCCCAGGGCAGCTCGATCATTGGCAGCACAGAAAGTGCTGATAGACCCGGGCCGATGTCTAGACCGCTCTGGTTCAGCGGCGTGACTAGCTCAGAGAAAAGCACGTTGACCATCACATTTGGTTTATCTGTGAGGTGCCCAAATGACGCTGCGATCATGTCCATGCCGAAGAGCTCGAAGACTGGATGATGGTCGTAGACAGCACGGACAGATGCGTTATTCAAATCAGTCGGATAAGTAGCCACGACCACGGTGCTGTTGGTTGCCCAAGGGTCTTCGAGGATGACCGCACCTTCCACCGTCATCTCAAGCGCTCCGCAGTGTGCGCTCTCAGTCACCTCTGTGATCCGACCCCTCTGCACCTCCAGAGCTGCGGCCACTTCTGTTGGACCGCCGTTGAACTCCGCAAATGACATCTGCGGACCACCCGCCATCTCTCAGCACCCGAGCTCGCAGCGGTGTTTGCCATCGTCTGAGCAGCTCCTCGCACATGCAGTTGCGGATGCATGGCCACCCCCATGGAAAAAATCAATCACCCTTCCCCCACTTCGACCCCCTCCCGAGTGGAGAAACGTAACGTGCAGCTGCGTAATGTAACGTGCAGCTGCTTAGCTTTGCGCCGATTTTCCGGTGACACGTCCCCCAAATCCCTCCGGGGTGCGTGATGCGCCCACACCACGGATGCAAAGCGGAAGCACCCAATGCTGGGCGCAAAACATGACCAAATGTCGAGACACGGCCCCTCTGGGACGAAATGGGGAACGAGGGCTTATATATTTGCGCCGTTCCACTCCTCGATCATGACGTCCCACCCTCCTCAGCAAGACTGTCACACCGTGCCCTAAAATCGCTGTACCCAACATCTTCACTGCGTATGTGAGCGGATGGTTAGCTTTGCACCGATCCTTACACGATCGAAATAATGTCTGTCTCGGTCCGGCTGTCAGTGGAACATCGATCAATGCAACGGCCCCGACTCAGCCACTCCCTGGCGGAAGGTGCCCTCACCTGCAGCTCAAAACCGACGCCCGCATTCTCTCCGCCCCAGGAGCTCCAGGGCCTCTTGCTGCCGCCTCTCCCTGGATCCGCGTCTTTTGCGGCGGAATGGTTAGTGCCCAGAGGCACTGTCGCGTTGCCCTCTGCTTCCCCGGACCTCGCAGCCTCGCGCTCCGTGAAGCTCAAATTCCGCAGCGTGACCTCGCCGCTGCCATCTGTCAGCCCGCAATAGGGCTCCACGACACGCAAGGTTGCCAGCCTCGAGGCTGGCAACCCAACAGTCTCTTGCGGCGTGTCCAGCTGCCCGTCGTGCGCTGAGCTACTGTTATCACCGTCGCCATTGCCGCCGCTCCCGTCCTTCGCGATGCACACCTCCTCGCTGCACTGCAATCTGACCGTCACAGCGCCGAGCAGGGATTCCCACTGTGGCTCTATCCCAGACGCGTCGTAGCTCACCGCCACATCTGCGCTGCCACCAGGACGCACCTTCCCCTCCCGAGGATCCACCTGCAGCCACGTGTCAGGATCTACGGCGTATGGAGCGCTGCCATTCATGCCGCCAGCAATATCAGCAAGGCCCGCCGCCTCCTCGACGTGCACTTCGAACTGAACTTCCTCGTTGCCCTCGTTGCGCACCACCATCCACTGGGTGTGCCTCTCGCCCGGGCGGAGCGTCACTGGCGGCAGCTGGCTCCCAGCAGGCTCGATCCACACCGCAGCGGCTGGCACAGGGTCCACAGGCGGGGCAGGATGAGGGGAAGGCCCTGGTAAGGGGTCTCCATGGTTCGGCACGGTGCCGGCGGCCAGCGCTGCAACCTCAGCGGGGGAGAGCGCACGGGGGAGGAACGTGGCGGCGTACACCTGCCCGGTGAAAGGGTCCGGATGTGCGTCGTCGTTGCTGCGGCCGAGGAAGTTGGTCTGCCCGGAGGTGTTGAAGCGGCGGTCCGGCGCGCGGTTGTCCTCGCGGCCGTCCACGTAGACAACCAGAGTGCCAGCATCGTCTAGGGTGACCGCCACGTGGTGCCAGGCGCCATCGTTCACGGTGGTGCACGCTCGGGGGTGGCCGCGGTGCCCTGGGTGGAAGTCGTGGAGGTGCCCGGTGACGCCCACGCAGCGACCGCGGGAGCCGTAGCTGACGACGTTGAAGGCGCGGCGCTCCGCAGCGGTCCCGGTGCTCACCACCACGAAGTTGCCGCTGCTGGCCGTGGTGCGGAGGTGCAGGTGGATGGTGCGGGGGCTGCTGCCAGGCGCGGCGACTGGGGGGAGGTCCACGGCGTCAGCGGCTGAGCCGGAGAAAGTTCGCAGCCACGGGTCTCGGTACCTCACGCCTCCGGGAGGCTCCGTGGGTGGAGTCGGGGTTGGCTGCAGCGGGTCATGTATGTTCAGGGTGTCACCGAGCCCATCGATGACCTCTGGCGTGGCGTCCGATGTTCCAGGGTCGGTGCTGGGAAGGTCCAGACCATAGAACCCATAGAATCCGTAGAAATCGGCCTCTTCTGCCGCGGCCGCGTTGGTTCCATTCGCGTTGGTTCCATTCGCGGCGTTCTTCCCTGCGATGCGTGTGCACCACAGCATGCATCACTCCAGGACCGTGGACCGCACAATCATGTGTCATGAGCTGTCATGAGAGAACTTGCAAAGACGTTAGGACTGCTTTTAGGAGCAGTCGCTGTCTACACTGCACACGGCGAGCCCGCAGTTGTCCGAAGCTGTGAAGAACCCAGCTTCAACACGAGCGTAGTTCTTAGTTGGATCCGTTATTGTCATTTTCTTACTTGCTGTGCCACGACGCAGGGGCTGCTGCTGGATATGAAGAGTGGTTCTTCCCCTCTGCCCCTGTTCTTATCTAGCTCACACTCCAGCTTTATTTGATCTGCTCTCGCTACCACTTTGTCCCGAAAGGTTCAAGCGGGAAACATCGAAACGATATCCCGGCGACACAAGGCAAGGACGAAAGGTAGGTGTCGCGTACCAGAGCAGAGCGCATACATATTGTTATGGTAATTGCCTAATAAACACCAGCTGCCACTTCCAGAGGTACCGCAGCCACTTCCACCCCAGTCGTCCATGTAGATAAAGGTGTCGGACAAAGCTCTGCAATGTCCGACAGAACTGCAGCCGAGTGGAGCACCAAGGTCCTCCATTGGATTTTCGCAGCCGGTGAAACCTGCATCGAGCGAGGCAGCGGGTCAAAGGGCGGTCAGCAGGACACTGCCAATATCCAAGCCTGCCTACTTCACTGCTGAGGTATTGCGGTGTGTGATAATCCAGTTCACAAACTCATCCTTGTGAGGCCTTTAAAGAATGCTAAATGAACCGGTTACTGGGGACGTACAGGTACACTCAACACAAATATACACTATACAAGAAAGGGGGGAATCTCCGAAAAAAGTAACCAAGGGTGACCCGTTTATACTTGGGGGATCACCTGTATTAACACATTGAGAGTTTGTTTGAGCATACTTGCAGGATCCTGGAGTGCCTGGGCAAGGCGCATCAAAACCCGCAGCACTGCAGGCGCTTGCGATGTTCGCAGAGGTCATCTGACCACTGACGGGAACCTTCCAGTATTCCGTACCAGCATAAACGATAACTAAGCTTTGGCCTGCGGGACAAAGAATTCCACGGTAAGCAAAGGCCCACACCGATCGGAGATTTCTGAGCACTACCGGAGCTCTCGTCTGAAAGGTGAGTTCGCATGTGTAGGTGGTTTGAATGATGCAGCCTCGACGTTTAAAACTACTTTAGAACCCTAAAAAAAACCCTAAAACATGTTTAGATAGAAAGGCGCCAACGTCAAGGAGACGGGGAACCCCTTTTGCTTCCTAGCTTGTGAAACTTGGAAGGCCTAAACAGCCCACCACCAATGAAAGGGGGGGCAGTATGACCCACTACGCTCGTGTTGAAGCTGGGTTCTTCACAGCTTCGGACAACTGCGGGCTCACCGTGTGCAGTGTAGACAGCGACTGCTCCTAAAAGCAGTCCTAACGTCTTTGCAAGTTCTCTCATGACAGCTCATGACAGTCCTGTCATGTCGCGGACAGAAGTGCAAATCGAAATGCGAAGTCGAAAAGGCGAACCACAAATTGAAAGCCAAGTTCTCGAAAATTGAATCGGCCATTGATGACAGGAGATGTGCGCATCCACATAGCCCAGTGGAGATATGGAGATCGGCGATGCGATTACATATATGTTATAGTGTAGGTGCGCAAAACATGTATAGGGGGGGGGTCCGATCCCCCTTGACCCGAAAAATATGTCTAAGGGAGAGATTCGTCCCCCCCTTGACCCCGAAAATATCTCTAAGGGGGTCAGATCCCCCCTTGATGACACAAAAAGTATGTCTAGGGGGGAGGAGTGCTAGTATGGGTGCGTTGACGCACCTGTACTGAAATAAGGTCTAGAATCGGCGCGCTTATACTGATAGGCACGATTCTTCGGAAGGGGGGTCAGTACAGGTGCGCCAGGTGCACCTGTACTAGTATAATTGCGCCCGGCGCGGATATACTGAAATCGGCGCACATATGTGCGCCGCGCACCTACACTATAACATATATACAACCTCTTGTGTATATATAAGAGTATGCTCAAAGGTAGTGGAAACAACAGAACAACAGAGCAAAGGTTTCTCAAAAGATTATAATTCAGCTAGAGGCAGTTCGGCAGGAGCTGTAGAGCTGCCAGTCATAGCTCATATTTCGAAAAATATTCAACACAGTGGACCTTCAGCAACACTCAAAACAAATGGACCTTCAGCAACACTCAACGCCCTGGACCTTCACCCGCGCTCCAATAATCAAATATCCAATCGCGCTCCACGCCCTGGACCTTCACCCGCATACGACGCACTGGACCTTGAGCTCGCACTGAGTAGTACTTTGCACAAGTTGTAGAGCAGTAGACGCAGTCAGCCGAGTCCCACGACTTGAAGAGGGGAAATATCAAAAAAAGATGTTCCAAATACAACATCACGACGGAGCTGCGCCAGTGAATGCGAGTCGTCAGATCAACCATCGCTACAGGAGGATACAACAGCATCAGCACATCGGATGCAATGGAGTGCCGATGCTCAGACCATTTCCCACTGATTGAGTGTTATATATATATACAACATGTATATATGTGTATACTTAGTTGGAAACGCATCAAACAAGGCACAGCTCCCACAACAGCACCTTGAGGTAAGCTCCCGCTGGCCCAGTTAAAGCGAAAAAGCATGTCATACTTAGCAATGTCATGAATAGCAATGGCATAACTAGCAATGTCATAACTAGCAATGTCATGATTAGCAATGTCATACTTAGCAATGTGTTGGGAAGCTGATGGGTTTTCACCTGATGAGATGAGCGCCCTGCGGTTAGTGCGCGCTCCCAAGTCGCTCGGCAGAACGTGCCGTCCGATGTGGTGGTAGGCCACCTTGTGCCACCGCAGCAGCTCGCTCTCCAGCACCGCGCACCCGGCTCGTCCCCCAGCCTCCACCGCTGCCTCTCCCTTCACGGTAGTCCGGGTCTCCCCGACCCGCCAGCTCACCCGCCGCTCGCACCGCACGAAGCGTTGCTCCAGGTCCCACGGCGCCACCCGCACCGCCGCGCTCTCCGCGAACCCCACGCTGCCACCTGGCAGGTGGTACCAGTACGCCCCATTGTGCAGCCTCGCTTCACCTTCCCTGCCTGTCTCCCTCAGCACTTCCGCCTTCACCCCCGCCGCGGCCACCGCCAGCGTGCCCACCTCAGCGCCCTGCCGCGCCCCGACCAGGAGGCCTTCCCCGGTGCATCGCGCAAAGTAGTACCCGTCTGCGGTGGAAGCTGCAGCGGTACTTCCGGCTTGAGCCGCGCTCGCCTCCTCCTGCTGGGCCTTCGTATCGCGGTCACTGTATGGGCCGTCATAGCACAGCTGCCAGCCGCCGCGCAGAAGGGCGACCTCCGAGACGTTAACCTGGGTTCCGTAAGGATAGTAGTATCCCAGGGCACCAGCGAGCAGCGCCTCGGTGAAGCTGTGTGTCGTGCTGCCAGGTGTCTCCGCGGTGAGCGTCGGGCCGCCTTGGCCGCCGGGCACTTGGTGCAGCGAGGAAGCCGCAGAGGTGCCTGAGGCCTTGGACCACGGATGAGCGATGCGCTGGAGGAGGCGAGCTGCCCAGCCTTCAGTGCTGCCCCCTTCCGGGGCCATCCCAGCAGGCTCCTGCGAGGTGGACTGCGGCTGAAGGGGCACCCCGGAAGTACCCGTGGTTCTTACTGGTGGTACTGCAATACCGTCAGTTGCCTCGGCAGCCTGTGACTCGCTGTCAGAGTGACCGGCGGCGGCTTCGGCAGACTCGGCTGTGTTGGAAGGTGCTTGCTCGTGACCGAGATCTGTTGATGCAGTCTCCTCCACCTGGGGCTGCCACGAAGCCGTCTCTCTGGGGTGTTGCATCAACCACACCCGAGGGGCCTGGGTCAGTCCGTAGGGCCATCGAGAGATCTTGGCAGGTGGATGTCGCTTGACCCAAAGTCTGCCTTCCGAGAGACGAGAGCAAAATTGCGCGTGCATCAAAGTGCAACATGCAATGGATGCTACTGACTCAGGGGACGTGGGCCACTTTTAAGCACGGCTGCGTATGGATGTTTGTGGAGAGAACGTCTTGGAGTAGTGGGTTTTCCATGCGTGCAAGACAGCGTGAGGCACGCTAACCGGAGTTTCCTGGGCCACCGCATGACGGCGAAAAAAAGAACGGGATGAGAGCTCGGCACGGTGCGTGTTTGTTTGGTCTCTTTTTATGATGCGCCGCGAGTTCCCTGCCAGGCCGGACGTACGTCAGCTTGCGACGGGGCGATGCGGCCGTTGTTGCGCTTGCGCGCTCCGGAGCTTCGTGGCGCGAGTGCTCTGCCCCCGGCGAAGGGTCTGCATCCGGCAAGTCCGGACTCAACCCTTGGCGCGCGCGCTCCTCGAGGAGCTGATCCACGAGGATCTCCACGCCGCGCAACAGCCTTGTGGAGCTCGCGGGATGCAGGCTCGTTGAGCCATGCCTGTCGACGTCGAACACGTGGAGGTCCTCCGCAACTCTCGCGGCCCACTCAACCGTTCCGGATGCGACCTGCAGTGAGCCCGTTTTCACTGTGGGGACAGCTGCGTTCTCGTCGTTGATAATCGAGTCACTCTGACTTTTCCCCAGGGGTGGTGAATTCGAGGAGGACACTTCAGTTGGCAGGAAAAGGCTCTCAGTTGGGGAGAGTGCTGCTCGCGGCGGTGCATCTTCACGGGCGACGCTCAGTTCGCCTGAGACAGCAGCGAAAACTTGAACGAAACTTAGCATCGCGCAAATTATTCACGGAAGCTGCTTCGCTCGGCTGCAGCTGCGAGAAAGTGGGAGCGCCACTCCAGAGGCTTCAATTCACAAGCTAAAGCTGTAAGGTCAAGACCGTAACTTTGAATCCGACAGGACTCTAGACATTTGCCTCAGGCGTCTTCAAAACGTTTGCCCGGTCGAGGACTGTGACACTTGGAGTTGCCATTCAACCCTTAACACGACGGTATCAAGTTCAACACTGGTCACGAAGCCATGCTACACTGTGGGTAGTCATCATATCAGTGATACCACAAAGTTAGGCCGGAGCTTTGTGCTCAAGCACCGCACAGGTAAGCTGGAGCTTTGTGCTCAAGCACTTGTCTCTGGTTTCAGCGCAGGGAGGTTGCCAGGTGTGTTGTCCATGAGCTACGCTATATATCTGAAAGTGGCTGTCGTGGAACGCCACGGTCAGTCAGGAGATGATGCCATGGAAAGGGCAGCATACCACGGGAGAGGGCAGCATGCTCAAAATTAAGTTCCACAACGCCGCTTTGACGAACGGCGTGTTGCGCGCGCGCAAACGAGATCTCGGTGTTCCCGAAAAAGGTCACGAGAAGAAGTGAGAGCGTGCGCAGGAACCTCTTTCGACAGCCTCTGATGCACCGACTGCGCATTGCAAATACGACGGTTCACTACGATACTATTCCGTTGCAGGGGCTGTCTCACCGAATCACGGGCGCGCAGCCTTGAACTATATTCAAGACTCTAGGTGGCAGGTGCGCTGCGTGGGAAATGCGAAAATTTGGAGAGTTTTCCGAGGTTGCAGGCTGAACTCAGACTTCAATCGCGCACCGGAAATGGGTATTACACTTGCTCTCTTTATAATATTCATGCACAGACCGATTTTCTGCTGCGATGACGTCGGAAGATACCTAGAAATTCGTCCACATGCGATGGTTCGCCCATCGCCATCGCATGAGACGAGTCTTCAGCTGTCTCAGATCAGCTCTACAGTCATACTGTAGTCAGTTCATCAGTGAACAGGTAATTCTTCGGCTTCTGCTTTGCAGATTCTAGCGCAGGTATCCTTCCCGACGCGAGAGAAATTGGATTGGCCAATTTTGAATTTATAGTTGCATACGAGGGTAGTGCCGTGATCTCAAGAATTAAATACCAAAATAGTATTGGTAGCAATTTCCATACTTAAGGGTTTGTCATTCACAGTTGCAACACGTTGAAATTTATAGTGTCGAATTTTGCAACAAGACCCCCCATTTTTATTGGCTAGGATCCAAGAATGGTGAGTTATCGACTTTATATTGTTGTATTATTAGAATAAAGGTCTCACAAATTAAAAATATTGATAACACTTTTAATATTTAATATAATTATTTTTTCATTGTAAAGATGCAACCTGTTGAAATTTATAGCGTCGAATTTTGCAACCTGGCCCCCTATTTTTATATTGGCTAGGATCCAAGAAGGGTGTGCCCACGTGGTATCAAAAAAAAACTGAGACGATTGTGTCACCACTACCTCGAGCAGGTACGATTTCCGTCTAGAATTTTTATTGCACTGGACTGCATACTATAGCTACTAGGCTTGGTCGATCTCAATTTTGAGATCGCCTGTGTCACGTGTAGCCTGTAGGCCATCTGAAATCTGATCGTTCGATTATCTCATCATTCGTTTTATATTTTTTATTACAAAGAATAAACAGTGAACGCTGACTGAGCCATGACCATGACCAACGCTAATAATGGCATCATCCCGCTCTATCATTCGCGGTTTGGTTGTTTAAGGTAAGGTAAGGACGTCGCGCGTCGGAAAGCCGTAGCCTGGGAGAGTTTAGCTCGTTCTCGACCAATCCCAATGGAATGCCTGAAGTTTAACTTTCGAAAGTTAAACTTCATGTATTCCATTGGCCCTCGAGTTAAACTCTCCAACGTGCCATGTACAAGTATTGACGGTCACGATGCGGTTGGCAATCTGTTTTCACAGAAGACAATAGTTTCTTGGTTTTCTCAAAAAATTCAGACCGAGAGGCCAGACGAGACGGAGAGACAGGCGGAAGATGAACTGACGATGGCGTTGGTGTGGATTGAGGTGTTCGACGCTTATAGTATTTTCTATAGCTTGATTCGTGTTGTGACACAGCATTCGTGTTCTTGGCTGAAAGGCAGGCAAGCGTAAAAATAGTTGAATATCGTTTACGAGAACAATGTGCTTAAATCTGTATAGGCAACCCTGACCGGGAGTCCCGGTGCAGGCCCCTATGACAGAACTCTAGGACCAACACTGGAGTGTTGACTGATTTGTAGGTTCGTGCTGTGACACACGCTGTGTCATAGGTAGGCTAGACTCCGAGACCGTCCGAGACCGTTCCGGGTATATCTAGCTATGAGTTTATTTATTATGGAGAGTTTATCCACACACAATTCGGGACCTCTGATATATACCGGAATATCCTAGTTCACTAGATATCGGAGGGTCTCGAACTATGTCTGGATAAACTCTCCTAATAAGATAAACCCTAAGCTAGATATACCCCGAACGGTCTCGCAACGGTAACGGAATCTAGCCTACCTGTGACACGGCGTGTGTCACAGCACGGGCCTACAGATCAATCAGCAGTCTATTGTTGGCCTAGGGGTCTGTCATAGGGGCCTGCACCGGGACTCCCAGTCAGGGCCGCCTATACAGATTCCAACACACCACCCCAACACTGTGGGCGGTGACTGGCTAGGAGAGTCAGAAATGTAAGTTGCTAGGGTAGGAGCTAGGGTGACAGGTCCTAACTGCTAATCCAACTGTGCCATTCTGATACACAAATTGGAACCCTCTAGCTAGTACAAGAGCAAAAGCATACAGGCAATGAGTGTCCTGCTAAACTATTGAAAAAGTCTGCACCAGCAAGTCAGATTGAAGAATATAAAGTTGTCAAAGTAAATCAAACCAGATTGAAGACCGTGTTGAGGTCAAAGTACATCTCAGTACACCACCGGAAAGTGGTGCACTGCCAGAGCCAGAAGGAGATCTACTCGGGGTCAAAGCCCAGAGGAGCACCGTCACCACATTGATCACCGTAGTAGCCCGCAGTAGCACGGCGGAGCAATACGGGGCGGCCAAAGTGTAAGGTGTCGATCACTGAAAAATCATTCGCCAGAGAATTTGACGGAGTCGGAGCTGTTGATTCGTCGATCACGGGAGGCTGCACCGCACCGGGGTGCTGCCAAGTGCTGCCCGCCGGCGGGGCCTCGTCATCCGAAGACGATGCCGGCGACAGCGGAGGACCGTCCTCAAATAACATTGCAGGCGGCGGCGGCCCGGGATGCCATGGCACCGGAGCCATATAGAGGCCCTGTCGCCTCCGTTCCCGCCGGTGGAGACGAGGTGGGATAGCACACGGCACCGGAACAAGCGGTGCCTCCTCATCTGATACCTGCAGAAGGTCGGCTTCGTTGGCCACCGTGAAGGCTCCCACTCCCATGCCTGAAATCAAGAGAAGGAAGGAAAGAAGGAAGGGCATCCCCCACATACCCGGCTGAGCGAGGAAGCCCCATGGTGGCTTGCCGCAACCAGAGGTGCGGTGAGCACCGTCACGCCAATCCCCAAAGGCACCACCAGAGGGAGGTGCGTGGGCTGCGGGCTCCGACGCATGATTCGCCGAAATGGCAGGAGCCTGCGGCTGGCGCGCGTGATCCGCCAAGACAGCCTGCGGTCTCAGCCTGAAGCTACCGTCGGGGAGGTCCTCGTAATCATCCGTGTCGTAGCCAGTCAGGTCGACCGGCACAACCGCGGCGTGGTTGACATTCTCCACAATGCCCTTGAACTCACCGTCCGTGCTCGCCGTAGTGGTCACCCGTGCCGATTGAAGGGACACGGGCTCGCCGTAGCCGTAGAGCTTCAGGAGCTCCTCCTCGTCCTCCAGGACAGGCATAGCAGGGGCCGGCGCGGCGGATGCCGATGCCGCCGCACCACCTGCCGGAACCTGCTTCTCCGGTGTGTCACCTGCCTCGGCAGGGTCACACACCAGAGCCGAAGCCTGCGTGTCAATGCCCCCAGACGGCAGGAAGGAGGCGTGAGTGTAGTGCACCTTAGGCTCAACGGCCGCGTCGACCTCCGCCGCGAGGTCGTCCAGCCGTCGGAGGATGTCCTCACCGGATGTCCCCGTCACTGGTGGCACCGCATCCACGGAGAAGCCGTAGGCTGACACGTCAATGCCCCCCACAACGCCCCCGCAAAGCACCGCTGGCGGGCCGTATACCGTCGCCGCACGGGCAAAGGCGTCCGCCCCCTCATCCGACACCTCCTGGAACACGGCACACATGGCGAGGGCGTGCACGCCCTCCACATCTTCGTCTTCGATGGGAATGCAGAAAGCTGCGGCTGTGCCAGGGGAATGCTGGCGACCGCCAAGAGGGCAGTCGCGGTAGAAGTGATAAAGTTTCTTACCGGGTTTCTTGCAGCGAATACAGAGCGGCTTTGCCCGCTGCTCGTCGCGATCGAAGCCCACGGCGGGTGGGTTGTTCACACCCTGCCATGCGAAAACCCCGCTGGGGCTGCCCCTGCCGCTGCGGCTGGCGTCCCTGCTTCGGCCGCTGCCCGTGCTGCCGCTGCGGCGGATCCCGCTGCCGCTGCACCACCGGCTGAGCCGCCCCGCACTGCCGCTGCACCAGCTCAGTCAACTCCTGGATCTTGCCGAGGAGCACCTGGTGCTCGTCGCTGGAGAGCAAAGCCGACGCGCCACCAGAAGAGGGGCTGGCCAGGGCAGCCTTCCCGGCCTCCGTCGCCGCCCACGCCTGGTAAATCTCCACCACCAGAGAGCGAAGGGCACTGAGGGAAACCGTCGCAAGATCGGCTACCATGGGATAGCGCACCTTAACCGCGGCGTAGAACACCGGGTCAAGCCGGGTGTACAAGCTGAGCTTCCTGGTGGCCTCGGTGGGCGTCCAGTCAGCTGCCTTGTTGTCCCGCACCAAACGCTGCTCCCGAGCCAGAACGGGTTGCGGGTCAACGTTGGCTGGATAGCTGAGAGCCGCATGCTCTTGCTGGAAAGACTCCCGCAACGCCACGGGCACGCAGCGCTTGATGATGTCCACCAGAGCACGCCGTCCATCTCGGTCAGCAGACGCGTCCGTCCCCGTAAGCCAGACGTGGGCGTTGCTGTGTTTTTCGATGACCAGCTGGAGCACGTCGTAGAGCAAGCCGTTGACTTTGCTCACCACCAGAGCCATAGGCTCGTCCAGATCGAACGAGGCCAGCTCCAGTCCAGCGGACGCGAACTCCGTACGAAGCTGCACCACCATGTCGGAGAGGAGGTTCGCGTCAGTCGTGCCGCTGAAATAATGCTTCTTGTCCCCAAGGATATCCTCGCGGATACCCTTGGCCCAAGACCGATGCAGCCGCTGCCGTTGTAGATCTCGTCAACGAGCTTGGACTGCTCCTGCAAATACTTCCTGGTGGCAACGTCGGCGTCCTCGTTGGAAGTAGGTGCGGGATTCGCAAAAGTCGGGGTCTTGACCGTCGGCGTGTTGCGCACCGCGTCTCTTAGGGCTAGATAAGCGAGCCCTCAGTATATCATATAAAATACAAGTAAACGCTGCGTTATAGAACAGTAACACAAGCGTAAGATAATAGCGGGGGATGAGTGCAGACTTCTGTGTGAAGATACTGCTGAAGCACAACGCTTCCTCATCCGATACCATACGTCTCCCATCGCATAGATGGTACCGCCATTGGGTTGTGAACCCGAGACGTTAGTTGAACGACCAGTATCGTCAGAACGAATAATACGTTCGCTCCATAATACTGCGCATGCTTGTTCCGCACATGCTTAAAGCAAAGATGGTTCTTGTTTGTTACTTCAAGATGTATCTTGCTTTGCCATCTTCGAGTTCGACGTACGAACTCTCGATGACAGGTGTCATTCAAGTCTTTCCTTGAATAATGACAGATGACGTGACTTATCATCTGACGACATGTACAGTCATAGTCGACCGTACTGACGACTGTCATTATAATATATGACATGACATGGTATGACATGTCTGACAGGTATGACACGTATGACATGTATGATACATATGTCATCGGTCATGACCCTGACAGATCTCCCCTCTTAAAAGAGTTGTGACCTCACAACGGGCATATATACCTTTGTATATGTCTATGATGTCTTTGTTGTTGTTGCTTCTTGCTGGTACCAGTCTTCTTACACCGATTTGAGGCGTCCCTCATGGTGTTTTTAGGTTATTGGGGGGAACTGAGTCCACTTTAGTCCCTCACCTTACAGTTCTTAGGATGTAGCCCCCTTTGAAGTTCGTATCGTATTTCAGAGTGACGTTTCAAGGTTCAATGAATTGCGTTTCGTGATACAGATTGACGCTGGATTACTGATTGATCCACACGTATCGTGCGTCAGAGTGACGATTCAAAGTATCCGAAGTGTACGTTACGGATTATTTGCGCTAGCCGTCGTCGCTTTGCGAACGATGATCCCACGATTTAACGATTTATAATCGAACGATTCTCGGCCTGATATAGTGCACCCAACCCTTCCTCCCCTCCTTAAGCTACTTTGGAGGATCATAGGTGGCAACGGGGAGCCCGTGTTTGTTTCCGGAGTTATTTCACCGGGGGCTTGTTTTATTGCAAACAGAGTGGCCCTGCTTAACGGGATTGGACTTATAATCCTTACCCGGTCTGCTCACTCTTGATATGGTCCAGTACGCACGCTTTGACGAACATCTATCGCGATGAGTGAGAATGGATTCGCCACGTACTAATGTGAAATTTATCTAGTTATGTTTGTCAAGCACAACTTAGGATCACAACTCCGTCTACCTCAGTCGATATCTCCGGTAGCTTCGGATGACTGGCCAAGAATCCGATGACAAACCACGGTTTTGGCAAAGGTAGCATTTAGCAGTTTTTATTTATCCACAGATATGATATCTCGCATGTGCGTATCTGTGCAAGGGTATGATTTTGTACAAGGCTCACTACACCTTTAGCAAGGAAGGATCAATTTCCTGCTTCTATGCAACATAATGATAAAACATTAAGAGCAAGGTATATAGATGATCGACATGTATTAGTATATATTACAAGAAGTAAGGGCATGAGGCTTAATATAATGTTTAGCCTTCATAGGCAGCTATTATGTCTGCTGCATTGGTCAGCTCTGTGGCTTTGACCCAGGTGTCATGCTCAGGGCCGTAGCCTGCATATCGCACTAAATAGTACTTGACACCTCTAGTGATCTTATCTGAGAGTATATGTGATATCTCAAACAGTGGTTGCCCTTCTTCGGTGATCATCTGTGGCAGAGGCAAAGGTGCTTGGATCGAGTCATTGTACAGCTCTAATCTGGATACAGGCTGTACCGGATGAATACGGATATCGAGGTCTCCGAAATCTAACTCGTATGCACGCCCATGGCTAAGCACTTTGGAAATGGTGAACGGCCCAATATATGGCTGCTTAAAGTGTCTGCCTGCCTCTGTCAAACCAGTCCATTGAATAAACTCGGTCCGTAAAAGAACTTTCTGCCCAACTGCATACTGCCGAGGCATGTGAGTCTTATTGAATCTGGCTTGGCTAATTTCTGCTGCTCGGGAAATGTTGTCTACCGCGTTGGCATGAACAGCCGAGTACTGGTCAAAATGATCTCGAATAGCTCTTTGTATTGGAACAGGAGCTTCTGGCGGAATAGTGATTACCAGGTCATGAGGCGAAAGTGGTTGCGCCATCGAGTCGAGATAAAATGGTGAATAACCAGTTGATGCAGAAACTGTGTTGTTAATTGCAAACTCCACCAGAGGCAACTTGTCCTCCCACGAATTGGCTGAAGTATCATTGCAATAACACCTGTGGATGAAAAAATACCACCTAATCAGTTTATAAACCAGAGGATAGTGAAATCGAATCATGAATCAACAATTTGAAAAGTACCTGAGGATATCCTCGATGAAGGCATGGCTCCTCTCATTGGCTGCATTCGACTGTGGATGGTGTGAGGACGTCATAGACAATCTTGTACCAGTAGATTTCCACAGTGTCTGCCAGAATGTAGAGGTGAATCTGGGGTCTCGATCTGAGATGATGTTCCTCGGAAGACCATGGAGCTTGAAGATATGCTGCATATATATAGAAGCAGTATGCTGAGCTGTCCAGGTCATGCTGAAGGGAATGAGATGACAACGATGAGAAAATTGGCACATTACCACAAATATATACTGTCGTGCCCATTAGTGGTGATAGGCAGGTCAGTAATCCAGTCAAGAGATACATCTAGCCATTTTGTCTTAGGCACAGAATATCGTATATGTGCCTGACCATAAGGCTTGTGTCGCCTCGTTTTCTGGCGCTGACAAACGGGGCTCTCCCGAATGTACTTGATGGCTGCCGTTGTCATTCCTGGCCAATAATACCGGCTACGCAGAAGATGAAGCATGCGATTTTTGCCTACATGACCAGAAATAGTGGCTGAGTGGCACTCATGAAGGAGAATGTGGCGAAGCTGTGTGATCTCACCGTCATCTGTGGGGACTTTAGCTGTTGGTGGAATGTACAGCTGTCTGCCATATATGGTCTTACGATAGATCAACCCCTGAATGAGCTCGAAGCTGTAGCTGCTGACTGACTGTGATGAAGTCGATGATGTCAGCTTAGCCAAAATAGTCTGTGCAAATGTATCACGATCATATTCGGATATAATGATGTTGTGTAGCTGATGAGCTGATGAAGAAGATATAAGAGCAATGAATGTAGGATCTGCAGATGGCATGACTTCGCTGATGTCCATGTGCTGAAGACAATCAGTGAGTTCAAAAAGTGCAGAGATACGAGTGAGTGCATCTGCAACCTTATTCTTATCGCCAGCAATATGCTCTATACGGAAGTTGTACTCGGAGAGCTCATCCAACCACCTTGCCTGTTTGGGGCTCAGTGTGGATTTGGACTGGAAATAAACCAGTGGCTGATGATCTGAGCGTACAATGGTCTCAGGAGCTCCCAACAAGATGTGGCGAAAGAATCGGAAGCCCTCCACAATGGCAAATAGCTCGATCTCAGGAATAGGCCAACGTCTCTGTGTATCGGATAGAGTGACGCTGTGATAACCACATGGCTTCATACCTTTTCCTTGATCCTGGAGTATTCACTTGACCAACGTGTGTGCCTGATCCATCGACCTCCATAATAGATGGCAGTTTCTGATCTGGAAGCTGTATACTGGAGCGTTACAGATGGCACTTTTGAGGTTATCAAATGCCTGCTGCTGCTCAGATTCCCAGACAAACTCTGCATTATCTTTAAGGAGACGATTGAGCGGCTCGGCAACTTTGGAGAACTTTGGTATGAATCTCCTGAATTGACCGACCATGCCCAAGAATGACCGAAGGGATGACTTGCCATCTTTAGCCATACGGCGTAGAGGCTGTTTTCCAACGGTAGGACCATAAGACACTGGAGGCTGAATTGCCATAACTGCTCGGATTCTGTCTTCGATGATGGACAAGCCTGCTTCAGAGATGTGATGTCCGATGAAATCTATAGATCTGACGAACAACTCCACCTTGGAAGGCCTGATGAAGAACTGGTGTTCTCTGCAACGCTGGAGAAACTGTCGGACATGACTCACGTGGCTGTCAAAATCCGGACTGTATACGATGGTATCGTCCATGAAAATGACAAGGAACCGATCGATGAAGTCGAAGAATGCCCGATTTCCTACACGTAGAGCTGTTGCAGGAGCATTGGTCAATCCGAAAGGCATGACTGTCCACTCATAGGAACCGTATCTGGTGCGAATAGCTGTTTTGTGAATGTCATCTGGATGTATAATAGGAATCTGATGGAAAAACTGATTGAAGTCAAATCTGCTAAACCATCGTGCACCTTTTAGCTGTTCAAGAAGGGTGTCGTGAGGTGGCAATGGATACGTGTCCTTAATTGTGATGTTATTAAGGGCTCGATAATCACAGCACATCCTCCACTTCCCACCTGGCTTAGGAGCGAAAATGATAGGACATCCATATGGAGATGATGACGGACGAAGGATACCCAAGTCGACATATTTGATGATCTGTCGTTTGAGCTCTTCCATCATGGGTACTGGTATGGTACGTACTGGTTGTGATGGTGGCTTATGCCCAGGTTCAATGTTGATTCGATGATAACCACCTTCAAACCGTTCTGGCCTATGACCAGCTGGAAGATCCTCCTGGAATATGTCTGAAAAGTCTTCTCTCATTTGATCCGCGTGCTGTTGTGACCTCTGGGTCTTCCATAGTGGTGTCTGTGTCTGATGCTGTAAAGACCAGTTCACCGTCGACCTCTGAGAGAAAGAAGAGATAAGCTACGGCTTCTTCAGCCGAACCATTGGATCGAATACGACGAAGGTGCTTTCTCATGGTGGTGGCGCTGACCAATTCCATTTCAGGAAGGTCATCTGAGCCTGGAGTCTGTTCAACTCTGGATAATACTGAGCGAATACTGGAGCCTGATGAATGCTTCCTAGTGATCGTCAGATTTTTGGTCTGAAAGTCAATGTGTGGATTTCTCCTCTCCAACCAATATTGACCCAGAATGACAGTGAATGGTTTCATGTCAATGATGTAGAAATCTTCTGTATCACTCTAACAACTAATCTCCTAAGTATTCCTAAATATTCCTAAGAATCTCCTAAAAATCTCCTAAAAATCTCCTAAACATGTCATATGAACACATACTTAAGTATAAACTCGTATTGTATGTTAACATTGGGTTCTCCTAAAGTTGGGTAATTAGTGATTGGACGAGAGTATATATAAACTTGGTATAATTCAAAAGTTAGGAACATGACACAATATAAACCGATGACACATTTAAATACGCAGCTATGTTATTGGTCCAATGTTTAGGAAACCCTAGGCATCGTGCTTTGCTATTGGCTAGATGTTTAGGAAAACCTAATATGCTGCTATTTTATTGGCCCGATGTTTAGGAAACCCTAGGTATTGTGCTTTGCTATTGGCTAGAAGTTCACGAAAACCTAATATGCAGCTATGTTATTGGTCCAATGTTTAGGAAACCCTATGCACTGTGCTTTGCTATTGGCTAGATGTGTAGGGAAACCTAATATGCAGCTATGTTATTGGCCCAATGTTTAGGAAACCCTATGCACTGTGCTTTGCTATTGGCTAGATGTTTAGGAAAACCTAATATGCTGCTATGTTATTGGTCCATTGTTTAGGAAACCGTAGGCACTATGCTTTTCTATTGGCTAGATGTGTAGGGAAACCTAATATGCTGCTATTTTATTGGTCCAATGTTGGGGAAACCCTAGGCACAGTGTATTACAATTGGCTAGATGTTTAGGGAAGCCATTGGTCCATAAATACAGTATGAGAAAGTCCTACACAGGTCCACGCCGCATACAAGTATTAGGCTATTGTTCAGCAGTTCAGCCATGGTTCAGCCAATCAATGCTATCTAGCTGGGCCAGGCGATGCTGGAAGCCGATGCACGACACGCGTGTCGCGCTTGGTAAAGTGAATCGGGTGGTCTCATTAGTAAAAGCCCGTGCGTACTTGATGAAATAGGTGCATCACGTGGTAGTGTGTACTGCCAGGGAGATCTTGAAACATGGCCTTGGAGAGGATGGCGGCACATGGTACGATGAGCTCTACACAATCCTTCTTGTTTACCACTGTTACCCCTTGCTTTGTACGGTACTCGTCCTGGATCTCTCTGTACGCAACGACCAGGAATATGACCTGGTCACAAAGAAAGCAGTTGTTATACTATATCCAGAAAAAGAATAAACACATCCATTCGGGTCGCAGCATCCGTGCTGCCACAAATACAACGAAAGTTGGGAAATCGAGGGTTATGGCGTCGCCATCGCACCCGATGTCCGAGTTCCACAGCTGGGCATCATCCGCGCCGGGAGAGAGTATCATCGAGCGGTGCTCCGCGTATTCCACACCAGGATCACCCCCCTCTGGAGGCGGCTCTACAGGTGTACTCGCTGACGGCGAAAGCAAGGCACCTCCGACGGCCTGATCGATACGTTCGGCCAGCGCTGCCGTCCAGAAGTCAAGTCCTGTTCGAGCATCCCGCCGGGCCCGTTGCTTGCAGAACTCCGGGTTACGCATCCAACGTTCTATAGTACATTGCGGCGCGAAGTAATAAAACCAATCCCGTGGACGGAGCTCATCTCGACCATCGCTAGTACGTATGACCTCGAACCGTTTCTCCTTACACATGCGCACCGGCGCACCGTCGGAGTTGGTTTCCCGTATGGTGTCACAGGTCTGGTTCTTGTCCCATGAGCTTCGGTCGTCGCGAGGGGGGTAATGTCGGCGCCAATTCACGCATACATGCACGGCGTGGTCCATGTGTGACCCGGTCTTCAGAAACTTCCTCATTCTATATAGACTTGACGGAAGATTGCACTTTCCAGGCCCCCCCATGAGCATGATCAAAACCTTCAAAAACCTGTCGAATGCAGGCCTCGACCAATGTTGCGCCCTTCGCAGCTCCATGAAGTAGCAAACCGCCTCGCCCACCGTCAAGTGGTCGGCGTCGGTATCCCCCACGAGTAACGGGTCGCCTGGCGCCACATCTGTGTTCCACTCCTCCTGGTCAGGTACGACGTCGTTCACGTCCGATTTCGTAGGCAGGAATTCCTCCAGGTTCGAGCCGGCCTCGTTCCACAGATCTTCTTCCTCGCAGTTGTGCTGGCTAAATATCTACATCCAATGGCAAGTAAACCCAGCCAGCAAGCCAGACCGTCAGTATTTTGGAGAGAGTCTGCTAGAAATGTGGCAATCCATGACAAACAAAGATACCAACCCGCGCAAAGGAAACAAGAGAGCGCTAGCAGATTTCGAGGCATTCCCCGATGGGTGGCATATCGATGGGTGACGTGGCAAATACCTGCAGAATTGTGCTTTCCGTGACATCCGCCTCCGGCTCAGGGGCATCCGCCGCTGCAGCAAGCAATTTCTGCACATCGTCATCCTCCTCGTCTGAGTCCAGATAGTCCAGTGTAGACACGGGGTCACCTTGCACCACACCCTCGTCGAGTTGAATCTTCGCCTCGGAAGGGACTCCATGTACACCGTGCATGCCGCTGTCCGGGAAAGTCATGCTTGTGAACACGGATGGTTCAATATCGTGTAGGGTAGGTCCTGTACATGATAGGGAAGTCACACGATACCTCGTGTCCATGCATCCCCCATGGTCCCTAAGCCATGCATCGATTATTCCCAGAAGGTTCTTTTCGGCGGCCGAGGGAGGGCCTCGACATGCTTCTACGAGTTTCAGCTGTGTGCGCATTGTGCGTCGTATGCTGGCGCGGGTGCTTGCGGATCGCTGCACCATTTGTTCCACCTCGTCCTCCGTGAACGACACCGATGCCCAGTTAAACCAGTCCTTCTGTCCTGCGCACATGCCACAGTTATACCCAATTCCGGGACGATTTAGATGTATTTCTTATAGACAACTTGTGCATGTTCGGCGTGCCATCAGCAGGTTTATTGATCACTGCAATTGTCATCAGAAGGCGCAACACATATGCGACGATCATTTCGCAAGGAACAGCAGGTTGTGAAATGGAAGTAAGCGTGCTTCTTCCGCCCTGGCATCTCCTTGCATCTCCTTGCATCACCTGGGTACATTCGTATCAGAAAAGGATCGAGTTCGGGTTTTGTACTTGCTATTCACACTGCTAAACCGAATGGTTGTTGATTCCACCAGGAGTAAACCTAGCAGGCTGCCAACTCCATATCGCATGGACGGCACCTCCCGGTGCACCACAGATCAAAACAATTTGAAATGAAATTGGTATTAACGTTATTGTTTCCGCCATGAGTAAACCCAGCAGGCTGCCAACTCCATATCGCATGGAAGGCACCTCCCGGTGTACTACAGATCAAACCAACCTGAAATGAAATTGTTATTAACGTTATTGTTTCCGCCAGGAGTAAACCTAGCAGGCTGCCAACTCCATATCGCATGGAAGGCACATCGCGGTGTGCTACACATCAAAACAAACAAAAACCCAATGTCGCGTCAGCGTACATCGCAAATAAACAAACTGATATCTGGCGTCTTTCCAAACTTGCTCTTGTTTCTACGGCGCTTGTTGTCCTCCCATGCGGGTGCTGCCGTCGGGTGCCGCCGTCCTGAAATTACGAGTGCGCAACGCTGGAATCCGGTCTGCGCCGAAATTACCACGGCACTCTGCCAGGGTCAAGGTGCGCTCTACGCCGGCCTCGTCCATCCACCCAACCTCGTAGTTTCGTTTCACCCGGACAGCGGGCACGATTTTAAGATTCATCTCAATCAGCTGCTCCCACGTCCAAGACTCCACCGTAAAGTCACCGTGGAAAACGCTGTGGTCAAACCTATCCCGTGCGTGCAGAGCTGGCGCGGGTAAACTAGAGGGTGCGCCTGCGCATGACGTGCGTGAGCCGGACGCCCACCAACCCGACCTTGTCTGACCCGACCATACACCATTGCACGACGAGCCAAGAGACATGCCGGTGGTAAACACGCGCACGCTTGGCTCAAGTCGACAAC
>LGRX02024885.1:0-114313 GCA_001247695.2 Cymbomonas tetramitiformis | reverse complement strand
CCCATTTTGGAGCAATCTATTCCTCGATAACCTTTTTTCCCCAGGGGCCCAACTAGTAGTAACCAAGCATGGGCGTTGTGCAGCAAGTGAATTGAAGCTAGGCAGAGTTGCATGGTTCATTGTAAGTTGTTCTGACGGCTTGTAGAGCTGTCGATAATCGGCGGAATCCACGGAGTCTCACGGAAGGCTGGCCAATCCTCATCTCCCTCGGCGAAACCCAGCATCGCAATCGGCTCGGGCTCGAAGGCGAAGTCCAGACTCCACCCGTGTTGCGGCATGCCTGCCGCGTTGGGACCCTCGGCCGGCACGGAGTGCACGCCGGAGTCCGCGGCGGGCGCGTGATCGAGACATGGAGGCGGGTCGGATGGAGGGGCGATGAAGGTCATTACCGCCGCATCCGGCGGCGGGTCAGGCTGCTGCTCCGCAAGCACCACAGACTGGGCGGTGGCACCACCAGCCCCCTGAAACGAGGCGAGGGCGGCAGCAAACTCACGCGGCAGCGGTCGATTGCCCGCCGGAAGAGCGGAGTCGGGGACACGGGAGGGATTGTAGGCCTCCTTGCACGTGAAGGGGCAAATGCCTCTGGTGTCGGGGTGGGAGTCGGTGAGCCCCCATAACCGAAAGCAGAGGATGCACGGGTACCCGACACCCTTCCAGCGCATGACGAGGGCGCCAGCCGGCTCGGGTCGCCACTCACCCACGGGCTTGATGGTGTGGGACGGCTCGCGATGGGCGGAGGCGGAGTTGAACGAGGGCTTCTTCGGACGGGCACCGTCACCACCACCCGACCACCAGGCGGAGAGGAGGGGACGGTGTCGGCGGTGGGGGTGGCAAAAGACAATTCCTCCCTCCACACCGTGCGCACACGCAGGCACAACGTGGAAAAAGAGAACTGCGCACCACTACGGAGCTCACGGATGATGGGGACGTACAACGGGGTCAAGAAGGGCGATTGCTTGGCGGAGTCGGTGAGGATGTGCCACAAGTCCTTGACGCGCTTCTCCTCGTTGTAATTGTTGTTGATGCGGGCGTGCTTGTCGCCCAAGTTACGGATAGCGGTAAGTTGGGGGGCGGGGTCGTTGTTCTTATTAGGGCTGGATAAGCGAGCCCTCAGTATATCATATAAAATAATAGTAAACGTTGTGTTATGGGACGGTAACACACGCGTAAGAGAATAGCGGGGATGAGTGCAGACTTCTGTGAGAAGATGCTGCCTCTAGCACAACGCTAGCTCATCTAAATACCAAATGTCTCCCATCGCATAGATGGTACCGCCATTGGGTTGTGAACCCGAGACATTGGTTGAACGACCAGTATCGTCAGAACGAATAATATGTTCGCCCCATAATACTGCGCATGCTTGTTCCGCACATGCTTGAAGCGAAGATGATTTATTGTTTGTTACTTCAAGATGTATCTTGCTTTGCCATCTTCGAGTTCGACATACGAACTCTCGATGACAGGTGTCATTCAAGTCTTTCCTTGAATAATGACAGATGATGTGACTTATCATCTGACGACATGTACAGTCATAGTCGACCATACTGACGACTGTCTGTCATTATACTATATGACATGACTCGACATGACATGACATGACATGGTATGACATGTCTGACACGTATGACACGTATGACACATATGTCATCGGTCATGACCCTGACAGATCTCCCCTCTTAAAAGAGTTGTGACCTCACAACGGGCATACCTTTGTATATGTCTTTGATGTCATTGTTGTTGCGTTGCTTCTGCTGGTACCAGTCTTCTTACACCGATCTGAGGCGTCCCTCATGGTGTTTTTAGGTTATTGGGGGGAACTGAGTCCACTTCAGTCCCTCACCTTACAGTTCTTAGGATGTAGCCCCCTTTGAATTGCGTATCGTATTTCAGAGTGACGTTTCAAGGTTCAATGAATTGCGTTTCGTGATACAGATTGACGCTGGATTACTGATTGATCCACACGTATCGTGCGTCAGAGTGACGATTCAAAGTATCCGAGGTATACGTTACGGATTATTGCGCTAGCCGTCGTCGCTTTTGCGAACGATGATCCCACGATTTAACGATTTATAATCGAACGATTCTCGGCCTGATATAGTGCACCCAACCCTTCCTCCCCTCCTTAAGCTACTTTGGAGGATCACAGGAGGCAACGGGGAGCCCGTGTTTGTTTCCGGAGTTATTTCACCGGGGGCTTGTTTTAATGCAAACAGAGTGGCCCTGCTTAACGGGATTGGACTTATAATCCTTACCCGGTCTGCTCACTCTAATATGGTCCAGTACGCACGCTTTGACGAACATCTATCGCGATGAGTGAGAATGGATTCGCCACGTACTAATGTGAAATTTATTTAGTTATGTTTGTCAAGCACAACTTAGGATCACAACTCCGTCTACCTCAGTCGATGTCTCCGGTAGCTTCGGATGACTGGCCACAGAATCCGATGACAAACCACGGTCTTGGCAAAGGTAGCATTAGCAGTTTTTCACAGATATTGGTACCCGCATATGTGTATCTGTGTAAGGGTATGATTTATACAAGGCTCACTACACCTTAGCAAGGAAGGATCAATTCCTGCTCCTGTCATATCAATTTGTTGCAGGGTAAAAATGGTAGGGATGTAACCCTGCAGTTCTCGGGTTGCAGCCCATTGCACCGAAGGTGCATCGCAGTTCTTGGGATGCAGCCCTGCAGTTCTTGGGATGCAGCCCTGATATATATATATATGACTGATGGACGAAAACCTCTTGGGTATATGTTTCCACGGCCTGATTATTATTTGGTCGGCAATTATTGGCAAAAGTCATCGGCTATCAGCTTTTGACTCAGAAGCCACAATGTTATAGAAGCTGCGACCTATTGCAACAATATGCGGCAGTTATGCCTTCAGCATACGTAGACAATATGATTATGTGGAACTTATAATCCCACTAAAGTTGCATCATGATAAATTTATCCAGGTGTTAACAAGTGTTCAGGATTTGATAAGGGGTTGACGCCCCACAAGCTAAAGGTCGCTGTCTCATAAGGCGCGCCTCAAGTGTGCGGCTTTGAGGATCAGTGTCCCAGCGAGGCACAGGCATGATGCTTCCTTGATCATGGTGGAGCTGGAAATGAGAATGCTCAAGATATCCGAAGACAGGAAGGCTTTTTGTTGGCCAGAGTTGCTGTTTAGATGCTTAACCTCGATGGGGTTGCATTCGGATACAATAAACTGTGCAACCATGCATGTGACTTATGCATTGGTGTATGACTTTGATGCATTGTCTCTTGTCATGAACCTGGAAGGAATGACGGGCAAATAGCTAGAGTGGCGGATTTCACTCACTCGGCTTTGCTGTTATGGAATTCGATGCTTGATGGCACAACTGGCAATCCTTTGCTCAGATGCTTTACTTAAGACATTGGCAACAACTTGTATGCCAGCTTCTCTAGATTTGGGGAGAAACCATGGATCAACAATTCATCAATCAAAACACATGTTACCAAGGTTGATTCAACGAATCCTTCAACTCTTGAATTTCGACAATCAGCATCTTAGGCTGTTGACGTCAAAGTGATGGTCGTAAGCTTACAATATAGCTTATTCACATTTGAAAAACCATTGTTCTCCTATGTCAGTGCCCTTCATATAATATGATAGAGCCGGAGAAATGTGCATCTATGATTTCTTCATAATGAACTTCATGTGTCAGTAAGTCAAATAGGACTTCATTTGATGTCTTCAGTCGGCATGATGTACCGTGTCATCAACTTTATGGCTGCTATATACAGATGCTGGAACTTTTGATAAGATTTTTAATCTTCCAAGCAAAATTACAATGATGTAAATCAATATGTGGCAAGCAGCTGTATGAAGAATGAATGAATCTATACTCCTTCCTCCCCCTTTTAAAAAGAGGTGCATCAAACCAATCAGATGGTGATGGAGAATGCTATTCAATCATTATGTTATGTGAAAATGGTTTGATAGAAAATCAGACGGAGATTACTCATCGAATGCTTTCGAGGTAACAATGTCAATATGAACATCGATTCTCTCTACGTCATACCGGCAATATGCCTGACGTTTTTGAATGTGGCAAATGCCAGATGATGTCAAATGCAGTCGTTGGGTTGCAGCCCACATACTTTGTCAGTTCAGGGTCACTATAGTGTGTCCAACTTAGACAATGGTTCTGGATAATGATTGTCATAATGAACAATGAAATCAGTGATGGTACCGAAGTTAACTTTGGTATCGAAGCTAATGGAGAGTCAATCAAGAAGTGTCTGTAATGACAACAACTTAGTACAAGCTGTATTTTCGTACTTGATGAATGGCTGGCATATCATTTCATTATGACTAGAACATGGCATTGTCTAGTGATATGTGTATCTTCTTCAGTACATGATCACTTATCTCAATGGTGCCCATTTTATTTTTGGGCTCACACTATTCAGAGACTTGTTATGGTAAGGAAGTATGAATGATGAATGTGTCATTTCAATCCGATAGAATTGTGACTTGTTGATGACTATAAAATTTCTGTCACTTTCCAGAATGAGGATGAACTGCGCTTGGAAACCATGTGCAGATTGCGGGTTCAAGTCCCGATATGGCTTTTCCAAGACTTCGTGGCCTAATGGACGAGGCAACAAATTTCTAAACATTCCAGAATGAGCTTTCAAAGAGTCTTTATTCCTCAATGAAGCATGCTTTTTTATGCCAAAATGATATGAAACCACAAATATGGTGTCAATCTATATGTGGATGGTTTATACCATTGTATGCTATTCCACAAATAAGTAGTGGTGTCAGAATAAAAACTTTGGACAATTGCAACTCAGTACAAACTTGAGTGCATTCAAGCCCACTTATATGGTTAGAATCTGAGTCTAATGTACTTTCTATATGCACAGGATATAACATTTTTTCTATGCGATTCTGGATTCAGGAACTAGAGTCAATGTAAAACTCTTTTCCTATTTCAGACGATGAAACCTTTATTCCCTTAGGTGCAATACCTTATTGTAAGGAATAGTCATTTTCAATACAAGTTTCAATCGATTTTCTCAAATCTGTCACTTTTATGATGATCAGATTGGTCAACTTTACAGCATAACCACTTCCCCTCGCTGAAGGAGATGACTCCCATCATAGGGCGGTATATTGGCTGTTTTCATATGACAGAATGACACATGGAAAACATGGGTAACTCTTGGAGAATTTCGGGATAAACATCCTGAATTGGCTTTGCTTGATTGCTCTATGCCCGAGAATGACCGAAGATATTGCTTCGTTGCCATCTTTTAGCCATATGGCGTAGAGGCTGCTTAACAACGGTTGGGTCATAAGCCGGATAGCTATGTTAGCTATGTTGGAGGCTGAATAGCCATGATTGTACAGATTCTGTCTTTCAGCCATGATGAATAGACCTCTGAGACATGGTGTCTGACAAATCAATACTTTTGACAACAACTCAACCTTTTGGTATGATGAAGAGCTGATGATCTTTGCTGCACTACAATTGTTTAATGTGCACTACTGAAATGCCTCGTGATATATAATCTCACAGAATAGGCATTGCTCAATGGCGGTATGATCAGATATGTAATGATTAATGAAGACAAGATGGTTGGTATGGCTCATTCAGCAGGCATGATTACCTCAAAGAGTTGCCAATACACGGATACATATCAAGACATAAGGGCAATAGGCTTATTGTATAGCCTTCAAGGCAGCTAGCATTTATGCTGCATTGGTTAGCTCAGTGGCTTTGACCTTTCTAGGTGTTGTACTCAGGCCGTGGCCTGCATATTGCATTGAGTACTCTTGACACCTTTAATGATCCAATCAGATGATATGTATGAAATATCAAGAATGGTTGCCCTTTTCAATGATCATCGGTGGCAGAGGCTATAGTGCTTGCACCGTGTCAATATACAATTCTTGTCTGGATACATGCTAGACTGGATGTATACAATGTCTAGGTCTTCAAAATCAAGCTCATATGTATGTCATGGCTGATGACCTTAGAAATGTTTGATACATATAAGTGTCAACTTCATGGAGTTCTGCATGGTTTGACTGTATATAGTCAGGCTTACCAAAACAAAAACAATGATGCAACTTACTTTATTTTATTATTTGTCTTTATTATTTATTTGGTTTTTAGTTGTATTTCTAGCTTATCATCTTTCCCCCTCAAGGAAGTGTATCGCTAGGCGGTTGTCAAGCGCCGTTCAAATACAACAGAGGTCCGACCTCTATGTGATGACGTGGAAGCTTTCTATGAAGCTGGATAGCAGTTCTCGGGATGCAGCCCATTGCACCGAAGGTGCATTGCAGTCGTTGGGATGCAGCCCGAATTCACGTCATCAGCGTGGGTCATATAGTGCCCATGCATGTGCTGCATAAAATACAACACTACCCTCCAGCGGCGAAGTGGTTTGCTATTACCATCATCGTATGCTGTGGGATATCAATATATAATCAGAGAGCATGGTAATATGTGTACCATGTTTGTCAATATCGGAGAGACTGTGTCTTCTTTAAAATCCTCATCATGACTATATGTATAATGGTGCTATACTGATGTCAACACCTTCTCTCTGAGTGATTTATTGATTTCAGATGTGATGTCGTGGCAGTCAACCTTGTCCGATTGTACCGGAGGTTGTATGAATTGTGTCCACGTCATTGGCACGTGTCATATTGTGTCCATGCATACGCGATCTCAGCGCAGGTCACAATACAGTGCCCGAGCATACGCGATTTTAGCGTAGGTCACATTGTGCCTCTATTTATTACATCTGAGAATATCTGTTACTCATCGTTGTGAGTCTAGACAGCATTGTGCTGATTGCAATGCTTTCTCTGGTGACTTATATATCACAGATTATACCAAATGTGGTGATCAGTCCAGTGCAATATTTTGTCACCGGAATGTACAGGGATTGTGAATGATTGTAATACAGCCGGAGGAATAATCTCAACAGCTATTCTGTACTAATGAATTCATCGGAGTTATACTCATTTCGACGATTCAAAACCCATGTCATTTGTAATGATGACAACTCATGTGAATATATAGGGTTTTTATCAGAATGCTTTTATGTGATGTCAACATATTATGAACAATTCACTTGCATCTCAGGACAAAGGAGTTACGCTTGGAAGGTCTTGCATGGTGGTCACCAACAGTTATCAGCTGTTATTCGGGTGCCATATTCTGCCTTCAGCACTGGGACTATATCAAGTCTTACAGCGATGCACTTGTCCTTCCCACTCTTATGTACGGTTATAGTGCCAAAGTATATCAGGTGGGATATATATATATATATACATTATATAACTATCATCTTCTGATCCAGGATATGCAATTAAGCATGGTATCAGGTTATATGTTATGTATATAGTTCAGCATTCCAAACTTACTCGAGAATGTAAATGCTGAGCAAGAGTCAACTTATAGTCATTGGGATATAATTTCCCATCCGAGTTTACACTTTGTTAGTGATGGTGGATTTTAACGTTGTACAGATTTCAACGTTACTTGTGGATGCAGTGATTTTATCAAAAGCAATCCATCAGAAATCACCAGATCGGAATATAAAATAGATATGTGTGTGATCTTATCCACCTTCTTCCCTCCTTGAGGAAGTGTGAACATATAGGCAGGTCAGTTGCTTATATACCTTAGCTTATAGCTTATAGCTTATAGCTTGCAGTCCTTGTAGGAAGCAGCTTATACAGTTTTAGGGTTGTTGCCCAACAGTTCTTGGGTTGTTGCCCGAAATATTATCATATCTGTGCTGATTACAGCATGATATATTTATGCCAAACACGAAATTTATTCAATATATAAGTGGCATTTTAGGGCATGTTACGTTACAGTGGCCCATATCCCCAACAGTGTGTTTAGGGTGTTACTTGGTATCAGTAACCCTAAAATTAAAGCAGTATAAATATTTTGCAAACATTTTTAAGCAAAACTGCATTTAATACCACACTGAATGTTACGCGGTTTTCAGGAGGTATGTTACACCCCTGCCACACACATTTAATTTTTAGGGTGTTACAGGGTGTTACAAGTGCTGCATAAATCAGGGATTGTTTATTGATAGCTAAATAATTATATTAGCAAAAAAATCAATCCGAAATTTTCATTTTGAAATCATGCGTAAAACATTTTGACGCATTTCGTTACAGCAAATATGTACACCCCTACATATTCCACACCTGCTATCTAGGGTGTTACACGAGATATGACTATGGTCATTATGATTTTCTGATACCTTAATAGGTATAAAATCATAATATCAAATAAAATAGGGTCGAATTTTCAATTTTCAAATCTATCGCAAACGAATTTCACCCATTTTGGCCGTTTTTCGGCTTGATTATTGTTTCCAGAATAATATATCTCTGTGTGTGTGTGAGCTGCAAAGTACAGAAGTACTGCATTTCACTTCACTTTTGCACATGACGATTTTCATGGCATAAAAGTGAATATTCCTGTATGTCAACATCTGAGGTTGAATATATCTGTGGGTTTTAGTGATTTGAAACCCATGGAAGTAAATGTACTCCCTGATGATATTTATGTATACCAACTATAAGCGGATTATCCACTTTAGTGATAATTTATCCACCTATGATATGTTTGAGCATATGACTGTGCTCTAAGTAATATCAAAATGATATCTCTAAATTTCAAACATATCTGGACATAGTTTGATTATAATCAAAGCAGTTTAGCACAACACATATATATGTGTGTGTATGTCCACAACAACCTATGTCAGCTCAATATATGTATGTACTGATCTGGTTAGGTACATGCTTTTGTGCTGATCAATACTGAGTCAATTGTCAGAATGCAGTATAGTGGTTGTTGTTGCTCCAGCGATGTGTGAGAGTGAATGGACTGTGCTCAACAGTTACCAGCTGTTGTAATGAGCACAGTATTCTGCCTTCGGGTCTGGAGATAACTCCATCCAGCCCTACCATAAGATTTCACGGCATTTATACTCCTGCCTAAGAGTCTTGACGGATCTGTGGAACACGTCATGGACCCGCTCACTTTCAATTGGATGTCATTCTGCTTTCCTATCGATGGGAATGGCGATTCAGCTTTTCCTGGAGTATTTCCTGCATCTGCCGAATGCTGACTTGGCAGACCAAAACGACCAAAATGACATCTTCGAAGTCGTATATTTTTATAGAAGTTGCGAAAAAATTCACGTTCACGTATAAAAACTCATCGACGATCATGCATATCAGTCCAAAGGAATCGAGAGTCAATCGAACTGCATTCGGGATGTTGCCGCCTCGCCAGGTCATGCACGACGCTCCACGAGCAAGATTAACAGTTCAACTATACGAGTTGACCTCGTTAACCGAGACGCTCACCGGACCTTTGCTGAAACGTCTTTGAAGCCCTCCAAATTCGTGAAACGGGTATTTACTGCTCGACAGTGAAACAAACAATTCAATAAATAAAAAATCAGTAAATTCGCGATGAAAGTTCACAAGGGTGCACCCAGCCCCTTCATGATAGAATGCTTGAAGGCTAGGAGTTCCTCGTCCATCGATGAACGGGGGCTCAGGTTTTTCGATCCAGGATTTGATGATGGCCTTCAACCTGTTCTACAGCTCTCAGGGGTTATCCCGAGAGGATGCGTTGAGCCAGGTTGTTTGGCAGCTTTCGAATCCAGTGCTTCCCTGTTGCGTGACGCCGACCCCAGACTACGTCTGTTTGACGCCAGTGGTCACCTACGACAAGGGTGAGAAGACCGCGCGGGAAGCTCACGTTTCCCGTGAGATCAACTTAGCTTCAAAGCTGATTAAGGACGCCACAAAGCTGAAAAAACCTGTGCTGGTGAAAATTCTTGGGGCGTGGTACGTGGAGGTGGACGCCATTTGGACCACAACCACGTGCCCAGAGGCGGGTGGATATGATCTCCTATACCCAGGCGAGTCTCAGCCCTCCTTTCTCTTGAATTATTTCTGAGTTTGCTAAAACGTAAAATGAAAGAGTATTTTTTGTGCAGGCGCCACCAGCCTGCCCATGATTCGTTATCATGGGATGGAGCACCGTGGAAAGGTCTACCCGCACGGCGTGGACAAAGCACTTATTCGTCTACACGATGGGGTTCGCTGCTTTTATGGCGACGAATTCGGATACAAGAGCGACTACCACGGTATCGACGTCGAGCTGGCTGCGGGATCCATCCTCAAGCTCGGGACTAAGTCTGTAAGTACTCTCTACCCCAACCGTCCAAACGTTTCATATTCGCGGGATGATTCAGAGCGCAGTTTGAGCAGCGATTTGCTTCACGCGATAGTGTACGTTTATTTAAAGGAGTGGTATCCGTTCGTTTCACTTCTTTTTTCACGCCGCACGCACAGCCCGGAGCACGTATTGGCCACACCTGCCGCCGCAGCATAAAATGCCCGGAGCACGCGTTGGCAATACGTGCTGACGCCGCAAGCATCGCCCGGAGCACGCGTTTGCGAAACCTGCTGACGCCGCAGGCATCCCCCAAATCACGCGTTGGCGAAACCTGCTGACGCCGCAGGCATCGCCCGGGGAACGCGTTGCCGACACCTGCTGACGCCGCAGGCATCGCCCATCGCTCGACGTTTGCTAAACATAAGCGCCCGGTTTGTGTGCAGGTAGTTGAATGGGACAGTGTCGTTGGGCACGCTAAGGTCTTTTTTTATGAAGATAACTACTCCGCGGAAACAGACTTTTGCACGTCGTCTGCGAAGTTCTTATGCACCAAAGAGGTTATCCGCGTCACTAAGGGCGTTGCCATCACACGGCGTCTGAAAGAGTCCCCTTGCCCTGCGTACAGGTATGAGTTTACACCTGTGTTTCGTTGCGCCCAGGGCGTGGATGGTGGCATTTGATTCACCAATTGCATCATTGCCTGCTTGTGACCCTATTATCATTTTTTGTGTCTGTATACTTGGGCATGCAATAATGTAAATTCCTGATTAGCGCGCCTTGGGGCTCGCTCCCTGAGCAGCGCGCCCAGGGGCTCGCTCCCTAATCAACGTGCCCCGGGGCTCGCTCCCTGAGCAACGCGCCTTGGGGCTCGCTCCTTGAGCAAAGCGCCCCGGGGCTCGCTCCCTAATCAACGTGCCCCGGGGCTCGCTCCCTGAGCAGCGCGCCTTGGGGCTCGCTCCCTGAGCAGCGCACCCCGGGGCTCGCTCCCTGAGGAACGCGCCTTGGGGCTCGCTACGTGAGCAACACGCCTTGGGGCTCGCTCCCTGAGCAACGCGCCCAGGGGCTCGCTACCTGAGCAACGCGCCCCGCAGCTCGCTACCTGAGCAACGCGCCCCGGGGCTCGCTCCTTGAGCAACGCGCCCCGGGGCTCGCTCCCAGCTATCATTATCCATATTCAAACAGCATTACATGTGTGTTTGAAAGGGCACAGCGAAGCTAAGCCACATGGCTTTGCTGCTAGTAGGAACAGATACTACAGAGGAGTTCGGTGCTTACTTGGAGATCTTGAATACTCGATAGTGACTGTCCGGACCTTGGAGCTGATGGAGATATCCGATCATCTTTGTCCCGCAAGCATTGTGAGCAAAGGCGGAGCGAACCAGTTTATCAGTAGAGAATTTGTCTTGGAGTTGTTTCAAATAGTCCTCTTCAATCTGATATTTAGAGCCTGGATTATTTCGGTCCAGAAGCTGAATCACGTTTTTGGCTTGCACCCCTGCCACTTAGCCTTTTGTTAGATCCAGAGTATCACTTGAGACAGCAGCAGCACGAAAGCATTTCAAACAAATATGGTATGATATGAACAAATTGAGCATAGGAAAAGGCAAGTGTTGTATACTCATTACACAAAAGCATCATGTTTTCACCATGCAGACTGTGAAAGCTGGTTTGTTCAAAAAGGTGACGGCACATTATTCTATTGCAAATATATACAAGGCACCCTACGGTCCTGGAAAACGTTAGTATGCTGATAACGACATGCTAAACGCGTGCTAACGACATGTTAACGAATTATAACTATGCATGCTAACGACATATTAACAGTCGATAGTATGTCGTTAGCATGCTGTTAGCACATGTCCTAACTGGAATTTATATGCTAACGACATGCTAACGACATACTACCGATATGTGCTAACGACACACTAACGCAACGTTAGCATGGCGTTAGCACGTTCTTAGTACGACATACTAACGGCATCATAACGGCATATTAACGGCATACTACGGACATGCTAACAATAGCAAGCCAAGTGGTTTAGTATGCCAATATGATGTCCATAGCATTGCATTAGTATGTTTTTAGAATAATATGTCCATGCTAACGCAACCATCATAAACGCATACTAAAAGCATGCTATGGACGTGCTACGCGGATACTAACACTGATATGATAACTTATGTTAGCATGTTCATATAGTGTCATTAGCATGCCTTTAGCATGCTATGATCATACTAACAAGTACATACTAAACGCATACTATCAACATGCTATTCACATGTTAACGATACGATACTAACGACATGCTATGGACGTACTACATACATACTAATGCCGATATGATAACTGATGTTAGCATGTGCATATAATAGCATTAGTATCCCTTTAGCATGCTATGCTCGTGCTAATGATTACGTACTAAACGCATACTATCGATATGCTATTGACATGCTAACGACATACTAATGGCGTGCTAGCACCGGTGTGTATGCTAGCACACGCGTATACGCGGGGAACAAAGTTGTGACCAGCATGCTCAACTAAGCAGGTTTGTACACAGGAAAGCAAGTGAAGACTATTAGCAATACAAACTGAATAAAAAAAGTTATTTATACAGACCATGGTCGATAAAGACCTTGGCCAATGTTCACGGATTCAAGTGATCCTACTTTGAGCCATGAAAGGCTTTTTCAACCGCCCCTTTGCGGATGTAGGAGGCGTCAACTACTAGCGCCACCGGCTGCTTCTCCAGGACGGCGTCCTTTTTCCCGCGGAATGCGGCGTAAAAGAACTTTTCAAATGCCTTGGCCTCCTTGGAATCCTTCGTCTCGAAAAAGACCTCGGTTTTTTTTATGATTGTGTTCAAAGCAGCAATGGCTTTCCCACCGAACTCGTCAACGCCGACGGTTCCGGTCCGGTGGTTCACTTTTTTCACCTGAGGAAAAACACTATTCAAGTTAATTGGCAAGCAAGAAATAACAAGGGAAACCGTATCGCTGTAATAATATGGTGACGGCACATTATTCTATTGCAAATATATACAAGGCACACGCATGCAAAATAGAAAACTCGTTTTTAGAAATATTACAACCCGCCATAGTGTTTTAATACTCACCACAGAGCTGCTGATTTAAAATGTACGCTATTGCTGCTTTTACACAATCTTCCGTTGAGACGGCGGATAGTGCATCGTGGGCATGGAACTTCACTTCCTTCTGCTTGGAAGATAGCATTACGGTGTCGGGCATGTTTGACATCTTGCCAGTTTTAACAGCGGCGGCCGCTGCGAGTATACTAGATATCATCTGCTTGCGATAGCGATATGCGCCAGTCTCTTGTGGCCGACTTTTACCCCCGTGACTTCCACCAGGCCAGCAGTGCGTCAAGATCTCCATATCCTTCATGGTTGGACCCAGCTTCTTGGGTCGACTCTTTGCGCGCTTATCATTCTCCGGCGTGATCAGCGCAGAGTTGGTGTTACCAAGTTTGCGACCTTGAATTTGCCTTCCAGTTTTCTCCCGAGCAGACTGCTGCGCGTTCGGGTTCTCGTTTTCGCCGTCTTCGAATGACTCATATCCTTCATCTCCAGATGCAAACTCCTCGTTCTCGCCACCGTTTTGTTGTCCCTCATCGTTCTCGCTCTCAAATAAATCTTCCATAAGAAGGTCTTCGAGGTCTTGTAGTGAAAGCGAATTCGGCGGAGTGGGCGAATGGAAGGTGTCATGGTAAAGATTTCGCGCAGGAAATGTCGAGTCGTTACGCCAAGTCGCCGGGACCAGAGGTGTATGCGCTTGTGGGAAATGATGTTGCCCCAAAGGAGTTGCAGCGTTAGGAGTGTATGGCGCAAACTGCGGAGAGAACGCCGGTGTGCCATAGTTTGGGCATGTCATTGCAGAGTTGGCTCCATAGCTAGCGCCAAACATAGCGTTGGCTTTCAGCCCTTTTTGCCTCTTGAACGCTTTCCAATAAAACTTTCAAAGTGTTGTGAGTTGAAAATTGATATGGCTATATAACGCGTCCAGAGACGCGGGATATATATACAAATATCTATATATATATCTGTCGTTCGATATGCGGGTGTGGGTGGGTGTATGGTTGGTGCGCCTGATATCACGGTCAGAGGTCAGAGGTCAGAGGGCAATAGCCCGACGCGTGCAGCAGAGAAAGTCCGCAAGCAGCAGCTTTGCAAGCAATATTGACGCGTGGCGTTCAAAGAACGACCGGGACTTAAGCTCCGCAGTCTGAGCAACGGTATCTATAGACATCGCGTTCGCAAGCTCAGGTTGCTTTGGCTGTCGTCAAAAGCTTTATCTTCTGTCGAACTTCATGCACGCACATGCGATTAGCTTGTATGAATGATAATTAAACTTTACAATCCAACAAATATACCAATGCACTTGTCGAAAATATACATAGCTCCTGCTTTCGGAGCCCTTCGCTTGCGAGATGAATAGATGCGTTGCGAGTGCTCTCTGTTCATCCTCATTCGAATGTGGTGTCACTCGACTGTTCTCTTCTGTACTGTACTGTAGAACATTGATCGGTCGAGTGAAACGCTGAGACTCAGACTGTGCCACTCGACTGTCATGCACGCGATCCGTCACGTCGTGTCGCGTCGCATGCTCGCGCGGGTCATGAAACAGATAGTCAAATTTATATTGCCCCGTCGAGCGATTTTTTTTTCATTTCAAAGATGTGCACAGTCCACGTTGGCGAGAGCTCAATGGAATATTTTTGCGTCGTCAGCAGAATCTGGACGCATGACCATATCTCGCAACGATGGGGTTGCTGACTTCCTGTAAAATGGTTCGTCGAGTCAGTGCACGCTCGGTGGACATGACACGATCGGCGAGTACTCGTTCTCGAGTATCGGAGAACAGATGACGCAGACCACCGTCGATTAAATAATTAATTAAAGAAGCTCTCGGGCAGGAAAAACGATCCCGTGTGCCCTTATGAGCATGTTGTATTATCCTGCTCCCATATGTATCGCCATGTTTGACATTCCACACGCACATGTGTTTGTGGAATGGTATCCATATTATAATGCACATGATAGACATTATAGTTGATCAATTCACTCTGAGTCAGTGAATGTCAATATATACATACATAGTTGTAAATGTCAGTGTGTGTGCATGTGTAGTACTGCTGATTAGTACTTTTGCCAGAGTGTGCGTGTTCACTTTACACACTTACAGGAAGGTGACTTCTGGTACGTTACAATTCCCAGATAGTTATCATGCAGGATGGTGATCAGCATACCATGTACTGAATGAATCTAGCATGATATATATCAAGTTAAGGTTTATTGTAATCCTGATATAATCTCATTCACAATAATGAGTTGCTGGTTGATTTTACATGTAGCTCTGGTGAGTATTCCTTCCAGTAATCCACCATAGAACGGTATGTGATCCGAAGAGCATCTCGGCTCCACCGGGACATAACGAGCTAATTATGATGTTAAGACTACTTTCATGCACCTTATGCTAACATGAATTCTAATATACTCTAGCATGCACTGCAATGTGCTTATGAACTGTTCAATACATTGCAAAATGATGCTAATATTCCAGTTGCTAACGTGATCAAACTGGTATATATACTACAGCTGATATCATGATCAAGTTGCTTTGGTGATGCATGCACAACTTACAATATTGCAGTCACTCAGTATAGAATGTATACATGGTGTAATGCTGCATGTTGGTGTGTGCTGCATGTTGATATATGATGCAATCATTGCAAGCTCAGTATATACATCTTTTGCACACTATATTGCAATAAGCATACAAATGCTGATGGTTTGAAATATTTCTGCAGTCATCAATATATGGTGTGAAATGCTGCAGTATAGTAATCATGTGTCCATCATGCATCCATCCAAAATATCCCTGCGAGTATACAATTATTCTGCAGAGGATATTGACGCGCGTAACATGGCATATGTACGGATGGCGGACACTGTAGACATATGCATGTCTCGCTGCATGTAGATACATCAGGAATCATGCGCCCTAAAATCGTGCGTTTATTGCATCCGATGAAATCATGACAGGTGCACATCGCGCCGACGAGCTAAAAATCATCGTACGAGCGGATTATTGTATACGGTTCAAGCAGATCATTTGCGAAAATCGATGTTGCCAATTATTTCACAAAGTATCTCATTGTCGCCGGTGTATTGTCGCATAAATGAATGCGATCGCGCTGTTTAACGAAATTTCGTACGTCCATTCGCAGCTGATGCGAATCATACGTACTGACGGTCATTTTTCACTAGCGCATCTGCATCTCGCATACCGTGACAATCCTGCGAATTTTGACATCATATGTATACGATCCGTATACTGTGCGCACACCTTGTCGCTTATAGTATTAAGACGATTTCTCTGCGAATGCTGTCAGCTGCGGATATGTTCGCGATGATAAATCCTCGCGCAATCCGTATGCTGTCGATATTCGAGCGTATTTATTATTCGGTTTGCAGATATTCAGTATAACTGCGAGCGCTGTCGCTTGTATGCGCGAACCTGCAACCTGCGAACAATATGATATATACGATATCTAACGCTGCACTCACTTGAGTTCTCGTGTTCGTGCCTTGACGAGTTTAGAATACCATCTATTAGGGCTGGATAAGCGAGCCCTCAGTATATCATATAAAATAATAGTAAACGCTGTGTTATAGGACGGTAACACACGCGTAAGATAATAGCGGGGATGAGTGCGGACTTCTGTGAGAAGATGCTGCCTCTAGCACAACGCTAGCTCATCTAAATACCATATGTCTCCCATCGCATAGATGGTACCGCCATTGGGTTGTGAACCCGAGACATTGGTTGAACGACTAGTATCGTCAGAACGAATAATACGTTCGCCCCATAATACTGCGCATGCTTGTTCCGCACATGCTTGAAGCGAAGATGATTTCTTGTTTGTTACTTCAAGATTGTATCTTGCTTTGCCATCTTCGAGTTCGACATACGAACTCTCGATGACAGGTGTCATTCAAGTCTTTCCTTGAATAATGACAGATGATGTGACTTATCATCTCGACGACATGTACAGTCATAGTCGACCGTACTGACGACTGTCTGTCATTATAATATATGACATGACTCGACATGACATGACATGACATGGTATGACATGTCTGACAGGTATGACACGTATGACATGTATGACACATATGTCATCGGTCATGACCCTGACAGAAGATGAGTTTTCTCCGAACACTTTCGGTTCTTCAAGACTTCATCTTGCTTTGTCATCTCGATGCCACAACCTGGCCTCTCGATGACAGGTGTCACTCAAGGTGAGTGAATGACAGATGCATGACTGTACATGTCATAGTCGACCGCACTGACGAATGTACGTCATTATAATATATGACATGACACGACATGACATGACATGACATGGTATGACATGTCTGACAGGTATGACACGTATGACATGTATGACACATATGTCATCGGTCATGACCCTGACAGAAGATGAGTTTTCTCCGAACACTTTCGGTTCTTCAAGACTTCATCTTGCTTTGTCATCTCGATGCCACAACCTGGCCTCTCGATGACAGGTGTCACTCAAGGTGAGTGAATGACAGATGGCATGACTGTACATGTCATAGTCGACCGCACTGACGAATGTCTGTCATTATAATATATGACATGACACGACATGACACGACATGACATGGTATGACATGTCTGACAGGTATGACATGTATGACACGTATGACATGTATGTGCAACATGGCATCGCCTAGTGATATGTGTATCTTCTTCAGTACATGATCACTTATCTCTATGGCACCCATTTTATTTTTGGGCATACATTATTCAGAATGAACTGCGCTTGGAAACCATATGCAGATTGCGGGTTCGAGTCCCGACATGGCTTTTCCAAGACTTCGTGGCCTAATGGACGGGGCGACAAATTTCTAAACATTCCGGAATGATCTTTCAAAGAATCTTAATTCCTCAATGAAGCATGCTTGCCTTATGTGCCAAAATGATATAAAACCACAAATATGATGTCAATCTATGCTGCACTCACACTAGAGTTCTCGTTCTCGCCTTGACGATAGAATACCAACTGTTAAGGTCTCACAAGCGAGCCTTATTAAGATATAATATGATATGATAAAATAGCACGGTGTTATTGAACAGTAACACTCGGGCGGCGTAAGAGCGGGTGATGAGTGCAGTGCTTCGTCCGAAGATACTGCTGTAGCACAACGCTACCTCATCTATACCGAATGCCTCCCATCTCATAGATGGCACCGCTATTGGGTTGTGAACCCAAGGCATTGGTTGAACGACTAGTATCGGCTGAACGAATAATGCGTTCGCCATATGATACTCGCATGCTTGTTCAGAACATGCTAGAAGCGAAGATGATTTCTTCTCCGAACCATTCGGTACTTCAAGATAGCATCTTGCTTCGCCATCTCGAGTCCGACATATTGGCCTCTCGATGACATGTGTCATTCAAGTCTTACCTTGAATAAATGACAGGTGATATGACTTATCATCTCGATGACATGTACAGTCATAGTCGACCGTACTGACGACTGTCTGTCATTATAATATATGACATGACTCGACATGACATGACATGGTATGACATGTCTGGCAGGTATGACACGTATGGCATGTATGACATGTATGCCACATGTGTCATCGGTCATAACCCTGACAATAATGAAATAGACTGCAGGGGTGGAGTAAGGCAAGGAAACGTGAAAATGCGGAAGTCTTGGGCGGCCAAGAAATGTGGTGGGTCGCCGATACAGGTGTTGTGAGAGATCAGCAATTCCGGGAAGTCGTGTGGTAGAGGCGGCCGATACGCAACGGTGTGGTAACCAACCAGAAGACGTAAACCAGTACAACGTTAAATCCCGTAAGAAAAATGTTCTCAAAGGCCTACAACGTGCCGTAAATCAACCCACAAAACTTAGGCCATACCCGTGACTGCCGGCACTCCCACGCGCGGAGCGCCTCACTTCATCCCAAGCGTCTGGGTTTAGCCAATCATGTTGGCAGTGTCGCAGTGGCTAAATAAAGCGTAAGTGGGGCCAAATATGTTAGATATATAGGTATGTTCTATATATATATATCTAGCTAGTTGATATAAACCAAGGTTCGGTATCGATTGTCTGATACCCGGATACCATCGATATATCAGAATATCAGAATCAATTGATAGTGAACTTTTGCACTATCAGAATATTGGAATCGATTGCTGAAATCTGTATAGGCAGCCCTGACCGGGAGTCCCGGTGCAGGCCCCTATGACAGATTCCTAGGACCAACACTGGACTACTGACTGATCTGTAGGTTCGTACTGTGACACACGCTGTGTCACAGGTAGGCTAGACACCGAGACCGTCCGAGACCGTTCCGGGTATATCTAGCTTAGGGTTTATTTATCTTATACAGTTTATCCACACGAGTACGGGACTTTCTGATATCTAGTGTACTTGGATATTCCGGTAGGTCGTGGCCCCATCCACGTTTTCATTCCACTTGCTATCTTGGCCATGATTGGCTAAGCAGCCGCTTGAAGAGGTGGTGCGCACTTGCGCGTTTGGGTGCGACTAGGATTTGGACATGATTTTACGGTAGACGTCTTTTGCGGCTGCGAGTCATGGGCACCGCGCGTTGCTATTGCTCGGTTGTGGCAATGTTCATTTGCGTTGTTTTACCTGCCCTGATCCCGCTGGTTTACGTATTTTGGGCTGGTGATCCGGACACCTTCGACCACTCCGACTTTTGCAAGTGCCCCACGCTCTTTTCGCCGCTCCGCACGTTCTGCCGTTACGTCATCTCTCCATTTCCGCCACAACACCCAAACGTGCTACCGCGCATCATCTTTTCTCTGGCTTTCAGAAGTATGGCTACATCTACACGAGCTCGCAAACGCCTATTGAAGGACTCCGACTTGGACGCCTCTATACGGCTTTTGGATGCGGTTCGGGACACTCCGACCGCTAGCACTCCACCTGTGGTGCCCCCTGCTGTTTCCAGCAACTCCGACACCGCTGTCGCGTTGCGGAAACATCTTGTTGACCAACACGCCGCTGTTGACGTGGTCTACAAGGGGAGGTTGCATCGGGCTTGGGCCAAGGGTATCCGCGAGGATATCCTTGGTTCCAAGAAACATCATTATCGTGGCACTGACGACACCGACCGTCTCTCCGAGTTGGTGGTGCAGCTTCGGACAGAGTTTGAGTCCGCCGGGCTGGACTTGACCCCCTTTGACCTCGACGACCCCACCTCTCTGGTTATCGAGAAGGTGAATGGGCTTCTCTATGACGTCTTGGCCCTCGTCGTGGAGCGGAACTCTGTGGCCGACACCTGGCTTCGGGGTACGGACTCTTCAGCTGACCGAGATGGACGTCGGGCTCTCATCGACATCATCAAGGGGAGCGTGCCGGCGTTCTTACGCGAGAGCCACCAGCAGGAGCACGCAGCGCTTCGTTATCCCGCAGGCGTTGACCCGCAGCCGATCTTGGCTCGTGAGCAACGTCTGGTGCGGGATAACCGCGCTCCTGACTGGCGGCCCACCGACGAGACCCGCAAGCTCTCGTTGTACAACCGCCTCGACCCGGTCTTCTACGCGGCGGTGAAGGTGCGTTATCCGCTTGCGGGTGACCTCGGCGGAGTTACTCTCCGCTCGCTACAGGCTCTCGTCGTGGCCATCTTCCAGGCATGGGCACAGTCGGACGAGGGGGCGTCGGCACGTGAGAAGCAGGTGCTGGGGATGGACGGTAAGCCCTCCGCGCTGGTCACGTCGTCGGAGTACGCGGTGCTCCTCGAGGAGATCGCGGCCTTAAAGGCCTTGGTGCGAGGTGGCCGTGCGGGCGGGGGACAGCAGCCGCAGCCGCAGCATCGGGGGAAGCAGCATCCGAGGGGGTTTCGCGTGGGTGCAGGCAGCCCCCCCGCGGTCGGCTTTGACCGCGACAGCATGAGGGCGAAGCCGCTGTGCCACCGCTGCCGCAAGGCCGGTAAAGGTGAAGTATATCACCCGTATCGCGACTGCCCGCTTGGCGGTCGCCAACACTCACCAGCCACGGCCGCGGCTTTCTGCATTCCCATTGAGCAGGAGGACGCGGAGGGCCTGCACGCATTGGCGCTCGTGCAGGTCTTCCAGGACGCGGCGGACAGTGGGCCGGAGGCCTTCTCGCATGCGGCATTGGCGTATGGTCCGCCCGCGGTGCTCTCCGCGGACGGCGTCGGTGGGATCGACGTGGCGGCCTACGGATTCAGCGTGCCGCCTCCGCCTTCTGGCGGGACCGACGACGAGGACATCTTGCGGCGGCTTGATGCCCTCACCTCTGAGGTTCAGGCCGCCCAAGAAAAGGTACATTACACTCACGCATCCTTTGTTCCTGGGAGTGCGGTTGAGGAGCATGCGTCGGCTTTGGTGTGTGGCCCTGCCGCTGCGGCGGGGATCACACCGAAGGGGCAGGTTCCGGCAGGTGGTGCGGCGGTATCGGCGTCCGCCGTGCCGGCCCCTGCTATGCCTGTTTCGCAGGCGAAGGATGTACGGCCCGCGCCAGTTCAATCGGCGCGGGTAACCACCACAGAGGCGACATGCGGTGAGTTCGGAGGCTTCGTGCAGACGGTGAATCACGCCGCCGTCCACCCCTCTGACCTGACAGGCTATGACACGGACGACTACGAGGATTATGCCGACGGTACTTTCGCGATTAAGCCGCGGGCTCCGTCCGGTGCTGTCGGATGCGGTGTGCCGCCTTTCGGCTTCGGCACTCCGGCGATCGGCGCTCTCGCGGTGCTCTCTCTGTTGTGCATTTCTTTTGCAGGTGTATCTGCTTCGGCGTCCACAGCTTCTGCTGTGTCGGCATGTGCACCGGCTACGGAGGTGCCTTCGCCTGGTGGTGATCTCGATTGGGTGGCTCCGTCATTTTACTCTACGAGTGATTTTGTTGACTCCGTGATGCCGGCTCGGGATCTCTTGTTAGCTGGCGGTTTACCACAGCTTCAGCCGCCCGAGCCTCCTGACACTTTGAGCCTGCTAGCATTTCAGGATTTAGCTCAAGCGGACTTGGGCTTTGACATGGCATTCTACTACGGCATGGCCTTACATGAGAGCGGTCCTCTTGATGCGGGGCACTACTACGGTGCTGGTTTCTTTACCTCCTATTATGGGATGGACTTCCGTGAGGCCACCGCTGACTACTTTGACACTGTCGATTGACTTCTTGCTCACTCTGGAGGCACACCAACATGGTGGTGTGCAGAACTCCTGTGACTTCAAAGACTTCTTCAATCTGGTTTATGTTTTGCTTTGACACCTTTGAAATCTTCAATTTGACTTGCTGGCACAGAGCCTTTCAGTAGTTTAGCAGGACCTTAATTGCCTGTGAGTTTCTGCTCTTGTGCTAGCTAGAGGGTTCTAATTTGTGTATCAGAATTGCACAGTTAGATTAGCAGTTAGGCCTTGTCACCCTGGCTCCTGCCCTAACACTTTACAGCCTTACATTTTCTGACTCTCCTAGCCAGTCACCACCCACAGTGCTGGGGTGGTGTGCTGAAATCTGTATAGGCAGCCCTGACCGGGAGTCCCGGTGCAGGCCCCTATGACAGATTCCTAGGACCAACACTGGACTACTGACTGATCTGTAGGTTCGTACTGTGACACACGCTGTGTCACAGGTAGGCTAGACACCGAGACCGTCCGAGACCGTTCCGGGTATATCTAGCTTAGGGTTTATTTATCTTATACAGTTTATCCACACGAGTACGGAACTTTCTGATATCTAGTGTACTTGGATATTCCGGTATCGATTGATCACACCAATAATTTATCAGAATCGATTGATGATAAAATGAAAATAATAAAAAACTATCAATACCACGCGGAACAACCGATACCGAACCTTGATATAAACCCTGGGTTGAGGGTTACCAAGTCAGAACGGTAAAAGTGTGATTGCTAAAAGTAGAGATAACATAAATACCTAACGGGTGTTTCCCGTCTACTGGTGACGGTCACCCAACCTACTATAGGAAGTGACAGGTTGCCCTATCCGAGGATTTTTCTAAAAATCACCCAAATTTTCTTTTGAAAATTTTCCTAGTCCTCCCCAATTTTTTTTGCCAACCCAAAAAAGGGCCCTATATTTTTCAAAAATTGTCCATTTTTCTACCTAATTGCAAATTGTTATAATATAGATTATAAGCCCCTCTAGACCTATGAGTCTGCACGCACGCAATAGGTTTTGCTTAGGCATCACAATTGGGGTTTTGGGTTACCTTGCTTGTCGTTGCCAGCAAGGGCAAGGGGAAACAAGGCAACCAGAATGTGATGCTTCGTTATCGCAAATCCTATTACCGCGAACATGAAGCAAATAAGGTAGGTAGGAAAACAATCAAAAGACATGCACTGTGGGTGTGGGAGCCGAGAGGATAATAACTTACAAGTTACGAGTTCAAAATATTAAACTTACAGCCGCTTATTGTATCGCAACATTAAAGAAGCCTGGAGGTAGTCGGCAAGACAACTGTCTTGATCCGATCCAAACATTTCTTTCAATAGAGAAAATACTCTCTCACAGCCACACGACATTCGGCGAGAAAGCGAGAACACAATGCGAGCTGCCGCACTCCACTTTGGCAGCTCGCCTACATGGCTTGCCCACCAAGCTAGCACAGCTGAGGTGAACGATGCGACATCAGAATGGTCACAGGTGAAGCCTTTGGATGCCGCAATGTACAATGGCAGCTCACCCTCAAGCGCGGCAATCATCTTACCGCCTTCTGCTCTGGCGATCCACTGGACCCGCCCATGGAAGTTTTTTTCTTTTTTTTTTTTCATAATTTTGACATATTTTGAATTTAGACCCCATATTTTTCGAAAATTTTGACATTTTTTGGGGGTTAAATATCCGCCCAAATTTTGAATAAAATTTTTCAAAATCCTCCGGAAGGCCCAAGTGACAGGTGACAGATTAAGTTGTCGGTGTGTCACATCCAGCACGACACTTTTCCAAACGCCCACTCCACGACCGCTTCTCGATTGCTACTCATGTACTTCGTTGAGCAATTTTTGAAGTGCTGTGAGGTTGCAACCCATGTACCCTGTCAACAAATAAGGACTTATGGGATATGCCGGGTCCCCATACAACATGTAAATCGGTCCTTGGTGGTGGTTTCCGAAATATTGTTCTAGGTGTTCCAAGAGGCAACTCTTTTTTAGCATAAAACTATCGTGACGATGCCCGGCGATCGGTCCAAAAAGGCGGACTATTAGACCACAAGGTGCGCATACGCTTTGGAACTTAATCCCATGCACACACTTGTGGCCGCTACAGTATATAGCACGCCTTGAAAAATACCGGGCTTGCTGAGATTAGCGAAATGACATCGCGCGATGCTGACGTGGCGTCACGCTGATTTGTTATTTCTTATTTCTCCGCCCCTTGCGGATATGCGCGGAACCTCTCTGATCTGACGATCCGGATGACGTGAGACGCTAAACGAGAGGACGACAGGACGAGTGCGAGTCTTCAGATTCCGATTCTCCCCTCCGCTCGCCTTTTTTATTGTTTATAGCGCTAGCGTTAGGCCTCGGCCGATCGCGTTCGAACTCTGAACTCTGAATCTCTGATGTCATCAACTCATCATCTTCATAATCGATACGATAATGATAATCATGAACTCAGAAGAGAACTGAGACAACAAGTGTTACAAGTGACACGAAGTAGAACTCTAAGGAGCTCTAGGAACGTATAAAATCTTTATCTGTATCTTCTCTTTATACGAATAAAAGCAAAAAACGAGTTCGCAGTCTGAGTTTCTGATGCACGAGAACTTGCAACTTGCACTGAAGGTAATTCCGATCAGGGAATTGTTCAACAATTGTGGATCACAGCGTCCGGGAAGCAAACCGTGGAATCACATATAATAACGCTATCATTTCGGGCTGTGTTTCGCCTGCGATTTGCCAGCTCTAGCAGTCGATAATGTTTTCTGAAGATGCTTCCGAGCTTTTGGAAAAGCTGGGCGAGCTGCGTGACTCTGCACGCGCTGAGGTTGGAGCGCTCGGTTCTTGTGGTTCTGGTGGAGAAAATGACCCTAGAGTGTGCCGGATCAATGCAAAAGTCCAAGAAGGCCTGACTGAAATGCGAAAACTACTGGAAGAGCTGGAGGTGGTCTCAGACGAACAAATCAGGTATATGCCTGGTAGCTTAGTGTGCTTTCTTGTAACACCATCACGGAGTATATAAACGTGTTGTATTTGCTTTTGATATTTTTCAGGGCCCTCTGAACATAAGGCGCCCCACACCTCGCTCGTCCGAATAATGATATTTCTTCACCCTTTTTATTCTGCTATCCGTGCGTTCTTGCTCATGGTCTGATTCCCGTTAGAATCCTCTTCTGTCTTCAGTGATGAAGATCGTTCAGCTATCGTGGTGGAAATTCAGAGATTCAACAACGAGTACAAGGGGTATGGGCAACTCTAACTTAAGTTGCTTCTGACTTGTTTTTAGAGTGCTGCTCGTTGACATCTCCTTTAACCACTGCGGGTATTGATATATTCTTAGGATCCGTCAAGAACTTAGACAAGCTAACCTAGTCGTCCGTAAGAACGTTGTGCAAGCTGAAGAAGAAGAGGTCGTTCTCTGGCCCCTGTCAATATTTCCCTCGCTTTTCCGGCTGGCGAAGGACGAACCCCGCCGTCCGCGCTCACCCTTTGACCTTCTCCGATAGACAGGTCCTGTCGACACATCGCTTTCGTGACGCGAGGCAGGCATATCTATCAACAACGCGTGAGCTTTCACAATGAGATACCTTATCGATGGGACGCTGACCAATGAATTGAGCACGCTTGTTTTGCCGACAGCGTGCACTTTTGATGAAAGGATCAGAGAGCGCAGTCAGGCAACGACGAAAGCAGTGCGTGCCTGCCTGTATATCCTGTTGCTCTCCGTTGGGTTTGGCAAAGTAGCCTTGAACTCGCAACGTTGCTTACTGTTAACACCTTCGCCGTTGCAGATAATTTAGGCGCCTGCCACTCTTGCAAATCACAGTATTGTTGCACGACTGTTCGTCATATTTGCTTTTGCCGATTTTAAGCAAGACCTCCGCTAAGCACGACCTTCATATGCTAGCACTGAAGGAACTTGAGTGTCACAGGACGGAGGAGGAAAATGCCGCAGCCGCAGAGGAAGTCACGGAAGGCTTACGCCGCACACGTCAGATGATGGTTCAGGTATCATGACCTCGAAACTCACAGTTCCGCTCACTTGTCCTGCCTGTGCCGAGCCCTCGCTCCATAGACGTTGGCATGTGGAAGCTGGAGGAAGATACCTCAGTTCGTGCTCTCGCACTAAGTGCTCCTTACTTATATCCGCGGTTTGGCACAGCGCGCGTCACATCCACAACTGGCTTTGGCACATAGTTTACAAGACCTACACTTTGGGGTTTGAGACACTGCTTCCGCCACCTTCAACCGGGGTTTCGTGTAGAAGTTTCGCCAGTGTAAGGCCTGACTCGGCACTTGACGATGTGAAGTAAGAACTTGTGTCGAGGATTTCCTTCCTCTGCCCACAGGAGCTGGAACGCACAGGAAAGTCTGCCGCAGCCCTCCGTGAGTGCACCCTTTGATCCCACCTGCGCATTTCGGGTGCTGTCTTTCAGCCTCCACATTTTGAGGGCTGGTTGACTGTTTCGGTTTCCCTCGGACTGTGCTCTCGAATCTTGCATATTAGAGGCATGCCTTTGTGTTATGTCGCCGTCGGTTTTATAAAAGTATCCGCAGCCACCTCGTTCCTCGCGCGATAGGTCGAGTATGGAGCGAAGAAGCTTCCGTGCTACATGCTGGCGAGACTAAGCTTCGCAGATCCCCTTACGAATCGTGAATGTTCCTCGCACGGCTGACCTTTGAACGCGTTGACGTTGTTCTTCGTTGCTCACCGCCCGGTCGAGGTGCCTCCTGCAGGAGAGTCCACGTCGACCCTGAAGAAAACCGAACAGGAATTTGCATCTCAACAACCGTTGTTGGCTGTGTCGAAAAAGCTGCTGCATTATTTGCAGAAACAGGGGGTTGTCGATAGGTGATGCAGCCTTGAAGTCTTCCACGGTCCCTGTGAAGCTGCCTTCTTCTGTGATTGCAGCCTTGGGGATGCTTCGGCAACACAACGACCAGCACTAATATGACTACTCATGTGCTCATGTATCTCAACTATTCACCCGTGGCGTGTGTGGACGCAACGACTACTTCTCAGACTGTCACTGTACACATGCATCTGCTTTATTCACAAGTGACTCGTGGGGACGTGGAGCTCTTGCCTTGAAAGCAACTGAAGACCGAGGTGTGTTGTGGAACAGGATAATCTTTGTGGGATGCTTTGTATTGTTCCTTTTGGTGGTGCTACATATTGTGCTCAAGCGCGTCCCCGTTCTTAACTTTTTACACCCATACAGCTTGTGGAGTGCTTGGCGGGCTTCTTCATCTGAAGCAGCAAGTCTCGAGTAGGTGTGAAACCTGGATGTCATCCGAGGTCTTGCTCCTACCTGCATCGGGAGGAAATATCCCGCTGCTCACCTTCTCAGTTTTCCTTTGAATGACGAGTCGTCATGGCCCTATCAGAAGTGATGTTAGGAATGTTACGGGTGCCGTTTCCTTTTTTGTAGTGTAAGGTGTCAAACCAAATGGCCGGGTAGCCAGCAGCGGTGTATCATCTTGCAAGCCAAGAACGTACATCAGCTGCTACTGCCGCCTGTGCTGTGCCTATCATATGTGTTGTGACAGTATTGAAATCGTTACCAGTGAAATGAGTAGCTCTCAGCACCCCAAAGGGGGTTCGGATGCTGCTACCTTATGTTTGACTTATGTAAAATGTAAAATATGTATGTAGTATGTTTTGTCGTTATAGTGGTGGCCTGTTGTAGCACCTGTTGATCTCGTTGTTTTTTTAACTATACTCGCTTGATACATCATTATGTCAGGAGTTACGTATGTTAGTCTCGTGAGCAGCGTACATTTCATATCGATGTTGCCGACTTTCAGTATACATTCTTCATGATCTGCTTGCAAGATGACTAGCATTCCCATCTACATATGTTGTAGCGAGAATGTACCAGTAGCACCCTAACTATATAAATATTGTATAAATGTATCAGGTACTTATACTTGAAAGTTAGTTAGGTAGGATGGTATATCGTTGGGCAAGTGCATGTTATCTAGCTAGACTATTTGGAATGATGACTGGACTAGACAACGAAGACTAGGCAATGAAGGCAGAGGTCCCCAACGATAGGACAAAATCAAGGAAGGCAATTCACGCCAGCCCTTCCCGGACCCTCTTCGACTCCTGGTGATAAGCACAACAAGAAATAGTGAGTGGAAGGGAGGTGGGAAATGCAAGGTTGAATGGAGGCAGGGTGAAAGTACAGATCGGTGGTGATGCTGAATGCAGGTGCAGGGTGAATGAAGGTAGGGTGAAAGCACAGGTGCAGGGTGCAGGCACAGATCGGGGGTGAATGCACGGATGAGGGGGGAATATAGACGGGGTGAACCCACAGATGTGGGGTGAATAAGATGTGGACGGGGGCTCACACTGCCGGGTGCTCAGCGCGCTATGCTTGGACGGGGGCTCACACTACCGGGTGATCAGCGCGTTATGCTTGGACGGGCCTCACACTGCCTGGCGTTCAGCGCGCTGAGCTTGGAGGCGGGCTCATATTGCCGGATGCTCAGCGCGCTATGCGCGGATGTGGGCTCACACTCCCGGATGCTCAGCGCACTATGCGCGGATGCAGGGGCTCACACTGCCGGGTGCTCAGCGCGCTGAGCTTGGATGGGTGCTCACACTGCCGGGTGCTCAGGGGGCTGAGCTTAGACGGGGGCTCACACTGCAAGATGCTCAGCGCATCACTGTGCTCAGGGTATCAACACTTCCCCCTTTTGCCGCGCTGCAAACACAAGAAGGCAGCCCACCCTGCTAATATCAACATTCCCCCCTCCTGTCGTGCTGCACATTTCAGCACGACAGCACACCCTACCCGTAGCAATATTTTCTGTTACTGAGTTCTAGCCAGGCAGCCCTGACAGGTAGGCCCCTGAGCCACATGGTCCAGATTGAGATAGTGACTAGGGTGCGAGGGTACGTGCACGAGTACAGTAGTCCGAGTGACCGTTCCGGGTTTATGTTTAGGTTTATTAAGTTATCACACCTTCAATCCAGTATAAGCTTGTATTCGGTAAGCACTCAACTGCGTATCTGCTGATATTACACCTGAATATACCGAACGGGTATATTCCCCTACCTGTGGCTGTTGTGCTGCACACGCAGTGCAACAGCTCATCGCCCTGAAAAGCCGATGGCTGCGGTGCTGCACACATAGCATTACAGTACCCTACCAGTAGCAACATTCCCCCGTTCTGCAACACGACATCGCACCCTGCAACCATCACCATTCCCTCCGGCTGCCGTGTTTCACACGCAGCGCAGTGCAACCCACCCTGGCAATATTACTGCTCCTTCGGGCTGCGCCATTGTACGTGGCGGCCCACCCTGCCAAACCCACATTCCCTGCTACACTACAACGAAGCCCATCGTTGCTAAAACAGCGACGCATAACGTTGTTTTGAAAGCGGCAAGATTGCCGATACCCGTTGTACAGCCATACCGGACCCTTTTTTGAGTGACGGCGTTTTCAAATTTTACAAGGGCTTCCCTTTCAACCGGGAGCACTAAGATAAGCAAGCGACCAGCTTTATATTGTTAAAAGAGAATCAAAGGCCGCGACGAAGAGCGTGACGCTCTGCCAAGGACCATTTGACAAACACTGGGGAGTATAGTCGGTGCATATGCAGAGGGGAACTCGCATGTCCCGGTGTTTCCACACCACCAGAGCCTGTCTTGCAGGGTGGTAATTGAGACGGTGCGTCGGGATATTTATCAAGCGCCTCCCTCGCCGAGAGCCCTGGGGCGCTATGTTGGAACAAAGCATTGCACAGGGCTCGAGCCGACGATTCTCACTATGCAGTCCACTAGGCTACCACTTTAAGTAACAGTGCCGATCCCCGGGTGATGCTTACAAAACAGGGCACACGGACTCTATTTGCCCCAGTACAACTCAAACAGCAGTGCTCATTTCGGAAATTGTAGAAACCGATGCAGGCTGCCAAAGTACACGGCCAACCGTGACGTGTTCTGGGCGGGGTAGACGAAAAAGTGGGCAGGGAATATTCCACGCGGCCGGCAGTTCGTGCTAAGGAACTTTGATGCACTGGCGGAGTGCACTTGCCTACGGACATCGCCCTGTCAGTTCGATGGGGAGAATGCACGTGCCAAATAATTCTCAGGCTCCGCCTCCTCAGCCGCACTGAGTCAGCGAGGTGCTGCGCCTGCCGCCGCCGGCTTCGTCACCACGCGTGCCTTCTTGGCCCTCTTGAAGAGGGCTTCTTGCGTGCAGCACCGCGCGCCTTTGATCGAGACTCGGAGGCATTGTTCTCGTTCAGCCCCGAGGGCCGCCAAGTGCTTCCGACGAGGGATGCACGGATCCGAGGTTGATCTGTTGATCTTCTTTCTTCTTCTCCTCTCTCTTTCTTAGCTCTTCTTTCGCTTAGAGGGTCTCAGGTTCGATTCGGATGCGGAAGACATGCAGGCAAACGTGAAGGTCCTACAGTAATACCTCACATTTAAGGAAATGCTAGGTTAAGGAAACAGCCAGGTTTTCGGGGGGGGTCGGAAAAATGCGGAAAAGGCTAGGCTAACTTTTTGGTTACAGTGTTAAGGCCGTAACGAAACACAGTGTTAATATAAGGAACCCAGTGTTAAGCGTTGAGGCTGGGGGGGGGTCGAGGAAAAATACGGAAAAGCTAGGCTGGCTCCAAATTCCTGTTTCCTTAAATGTGAGGTATTACTGTAGTCTAGTTCGTACGCGTGCACGCGAGCTTGGCGAGTTGTTGCTCGTACCTTTGTGTCCGTAGGAAAGTGGCTTGGAGAGTGGAAACTTGAGCGACCGCAAAAAAACATTATTCATGAATACCGCTGGAGTCCTCAAATCTGATCAGCAGTCCCAAACCTGACGCACGCCAGCAAGCAAACGTCACACAGAACACGCAACAAAAAGTGGATATTTGAACTCCCCTAGCTAACATAGCATGCAAGGTGAGAAGCATATAGCACTTTGAATTTCAAATAATTATAATCTTCAGCATGCATAATGCCTGTTATTCAGTGATAGCCTTCTTCAACTTCTGAGACGGACCGTTCGGTTTCTCGCACCTCGTAACGGTACCGTAAGAGTCCTTTCCGATTCTCGTGCCTAGTAGCGTAGCACAGCGTCTTTGCTATCGTATGTCATGTCATTCGATTGTGCCACGTCGCGTCGCGTCGCCTCGATGAGTCAGATTTTTGCTGGATTTGACACTGTGACACCCGAAACTGTCACATGTCACTTCCTATAGTAGGCTGGGTGACCGTCACCAGTAGACGGGAAACACCCGTTAGGTATTTATGTTATCTCTCTCTTTATCAAGATACACTTTACCGTTCTGATATCGTAACCCATAACTCAGGGTTTATCTCTCTAGTTAGATATATATTTTCGCCGAACTATATATCTACCAGGTTTGGCCCTACTTGCGCTTTATTTAGCCACTGCGGGATTGCCACTATGAGTGGCTAAGCTCGGACGCCTGGGATGGAGTGAGGCGCTCCGCGCGTGAGAGTGCCGGCAGTCACGGGTATGGCCTAAATTTTATGGGTTGATTTACTGCACGCCGCAGCGCTTGGAGGACATTTTTTCTACGGGATTTGACGTTGGACTGGTTTACGTTCTCTGGTTGGATCCCACACCGTTGCGTATCGGCCGCCTACTCCACACCACTTCCCGGGATTGTTTGATCTCTCACGGCTGCTGTATCGGCGACCCGCGCGTTTCTTGGCCGCCCACGACTACCGCACCTCTCACGTTTCATTGCCTCACCCCGCCCCTTCAGTCCATTTCATCATGGTTGCTTCCACTCGAGCCGCCGCTAGCATGGCGAATCGCCGACGTGCATTATCCACGATTTTTGATTCAGAGGCTGCGAGACACGCGAACACTCCGGCCACGCCGCCGGCGGCACAGCCGGCTGCCAATTCAGCAGGAGCTACGTTCCTGGCCTCGGTGCGTACCCTTCAGAGGGAGCACTTCGACATGCAAGTGTCCAAGTCCGTTCGTCAAAAGTTGTTCGAGGACAAGAACGGGCGATTTTCCGGGACTGAGTGCCACGCATCCGCACTCTTCGCCAGGATGGTCTCTGCGCTGCAGACGGCATTTGTCACGGAGGACATTCCCTACATTCTGGGAAAACCAGAAGACGCGTCTTCTGAACGTCTTCTGAACGTCTTCTGAACGTCTTCTGAGACGTCTTCTGGGTCCAGAAGACACCCAGAAGACGTCCAGAAGACGTCTTCTGCGCGCATTCTAATGTCTACCATCTTCTGGTTTCCAGAAGACGTTCAGAAGATCTTCCGGGAAGACGTCCAGAAGTTATCTTATGGACGTCTTATGTATGACTTCTGTACATCTTCTGAATTCCGGAAGATGTCTTCTTGATATCTTTTAGGTGTCTTCTGAACATCTTCCCGGAAGATCTTCTGGACGTCTTCCAGAACTCAGAAGATGGTAGACATTAGAAGTCGCGTAGAAGACGTCTTCTAGATGTCTTCTGGATATCTTCTGGAATCCAGAAGACGTATAGAAGACATCTTCCGGAATCCAGAAGATGTACAGAAGTCATGCAGAAGACGTTCAGAAGATATCTTCGGGACGTCTTCTGGACGTCTTATTATATATATACATATCATTATACAGACATTAGAAGACGTCCAGAAGATGTCTTCTGGACGTCTTCTGCACATCTTCTGGGATCCAGAAGATGTGCAGAAGACGTCTTCCGGAACCCAGAAGATGTGCAGAAGACGTCAAGAAGACATCTTCCGGACGTCTTCTGTAACTCTACCAAAAGTCGCTATACGTATGCGTCCAGGTTACACGCATGCAGTTCGTTGGCAGGATGATACAAATGGAACAAAGAAGAAGGTTTTTTACAAAGCTATTTATTTACATATTTACAGTTTCAATCATCAGAACCGTCTTCACTACTAGCACTAGAAAGGATTTCCTTCGGAGACCCCGCTTCGGAGCTGGGGGTTTCGTATGCCCGATGCAAGTTCTCCTTGAAGATGGGGCGGAGGTGGCTGATGGGAACCACCAGGCCCCACTTTGACTTGTCCCCGAAGGGGTACGTCTTCTCCTCCATCGCAGTGAGAAGTTGGGACCCGAGGCCACCCGGCCCGGCGATCTTGTCGTTCGCCTTGAGGCCCTTGCCGTACAACTTCTCCAACCCGACAAAGGCCATTTCCATGCCATTTTGCCAGGCGGACAAGAGCAACGGGGCGTTGTCAAAGCCAACGTCGTCCTTGTCTACGGCCAAAGAGAGCACCTGGGTGCAGTCACACAAAAGTTTACGATCAGCTGCAAATGTCACTTACGTAATTAAAGAAACTAAATACATATCCAGAAGACGTGCGGAAGATACCCAGAAGACATATGTGATATCTTCTGGATATCGTGTATTCTAAGGGTTGTGCTTGCAGAACCATACCTTGATGCCAACATACTCGCCATTCAAGTGAAGGGCGGTGACCGACTTCTTTTTCGCTGTACCCGACTTCAAGCCATGGGCGGCCACATCCTTTGAATTGGGTGGGTGCGTTATCATCCCCGTGAGAAGGGGCATGTCCGCGGTCCATATCGCGGACTTCCCCTTCTCGTGGTAGAACCCCGTGGGGAGTATCTCCGGATCGTTCACCAGAGACTCCACCACGCAGTACAATACCACGTGGCTACCCACCTCAAACCCCTCTTCAGCATCCTCCGCCACCGCCTTCTTCTTCCCCTTCGGGTCCTCCGCCACCGCCTTCCCCTTCGGGTCCACGGTAGCATAATGATTCGGGAATAGATTACTCCAAAATGGGGAATAGAAATTTCAATCTGTTTTTGGGGAATAGGTGTGTGACACATGCATATGCGTCTAAAGTTTTGCGTTTAAATTTTTAATAAATCGTTAAAATTTTCCCCCCACCCATCTGTTCACTTTCGTTTTGCAAACATGAGGAAGCCTCCGAAAAAGTACACTAGGGTGTGCCTTTCTTGCGATAATGGCGGGTATCGATGTACTGTTGAACACACTGATGGTATGCATTTTATTGTCCTCTATTCAAGAAAAAGGACAGGGTAAAAGATTCTCCATAAAAAATGAAAGGTGCGTTGCCCTTGCTTTCCACGGTTCCCTTGTACAGTTGACTACATATATAATAAGTGTTAGGAACAACTTTTTTTGCGCAAGCAAGATTACGGGGCTTTCATTGAACCAGATACGGGGCTTTCATTGAACTAGATACAGGGCTTTCGTTGAACCATACGTGGCTTTCGTTGAACCAGGTACCGTACGTGGCTTTCATCGAACGAGATACGTAATGCTACGCGAGTTCCTGACCACGATACCGAGTGTGCAGGCAATTCTGCTTAAATTAGAAAGGGTTGGAAGCAAGATCCGTTCGGAATCTAGGATGCTGGCCGGGTCTTGAGAGGGGGGTAATGGGCGTGATTCGAGCCAGCCAACTCGACTCACGCCCAACAGGGACGCATCCTGCACAGCATGAACATATCACGCATATCATATAAGCATAATAAACACATACTGACCGTTTGGCAGTGCAATTTCACCTCTAGCGGAAACGCGGATGTCAACCGCGTCCACTTTCCGCTAGGCGTTTCTTCCCTCATTCGCGCGCTCGTTTGCAAGAGAGCCTGGGCAACGGATGAGGGAAGCGTTAGCAAAAATAGTATTTCGTATGCGTTGTTTTCCCTAAACAAATTGCACAAACTGAACGGTCAACCACACATCTCGTTGTGGGATGACGCGTTCATTTGGCGGAATTTAAGGAATTTGAAACCCGCAATAGTTGCGCTACATGGGGTTTCATCTTCTTTGCGAAACGGGTACCCACATCATACTAAGTAGGAATATGTGATAATATTTTGAAGCAAAAGATTACTCAGATTAGTATACAATCTTAGAGATCTTTATTTCGCTGGACAGGGGCACACTCCCGGAGAGAAAGCCTTCCGCCTTTAGTTAAAATTGCATATTTAACAAATCAAACAGTGAGTATTTTCTCCAAGTATTTTCAGACGGTAATACTTAAACCCTGGTAATACTTAAACACTGAGTGTTGTCTCGCGTGTTGTCACCAAGCCTTAGAAACTCACGATCTCACTCCCAAAGTGACCAATAACCGTTCGATCGGCGATCGAACGGTTTTTTGTCACTTTGGGAACGCGTCTGAAAATACTCAGTGTTGTCACCAAGCCTAAACTCGCGATCTTACTCCCGAAGTGACCAAAAACCGTTCGATCGCCAATCGTTCGGTTTTTTGTCACTTTGGGAACGCGTCTGAAAATACTCAGTGTTGTTTCGCGTGTTGTCACCAAGCCTAAACTCACGATCTCACTCCCAAAGTGACCAAAGTGACCAAAAACCGTTCGATCGCCGATCGTTCGGTTTTTGGTCACTTTGGGAAAATACCAGACAGGTCTTTGCAACCAAGCCGACTTCAGTTCTCACATAAACGTACGGTTTACGCCCTCCCGAATCTGGAATTCACGGCCGTGAATATTAAATTCACGGCCGTGAATATTTCACTGCACGTATGATTGCCCACACTGTTTGCGAGTAAATTAGATTGGGAAAACATTTTCCAACGTTCGTAATGCACAAAGATATATCATTTAGACTCTTAGGTAGGAGTTTTTTGAGCTCTTGACTGAGCCGTGGCCGCATCAGCTCAGTTTGCAGTCGCGACTGCGAGCTAAGCTGAGAGGCCCTTATAACTTTCATGCACATCGCATCACAACTCAAACAGCGGAGGGGTTCTCGTGCGTTCTAGCGCACGATACTTGGCACCAATATTGCTAACAGCAATATTGGTGCACCCTCAAACGCACAACCTCTGATGTATGCTATGCGCAAAACGCGTGCTACACATCATGGGTTTGGGTACATGCAAACCCAAACCCAAACATGCCAAACAGCAAAGGGCTTCCCGTGAGTTCCAGCGCCCGTAACTTTGCAAAAGTATTACTAAGATATATATCTTTTAGTTGCCAAAGGCCCAAGGCCTCAAAAGCCTTGTGCACGAAGCCATCAATTTATTTCTTTGGAGATTTATTGGGTAAACTGAAAAGCAATTCCCGTGCGTTATAGCGCGCGAAACTATGCACAAATATTTACAAGACACATATCTTTCAGTTCTCAGAAGCACAAGGTTTGAGATAACTTGTTGGCAAAACCATCAATTTATTTCTTTGGCAGATCTATTGGGCTTGGGTTCGAATGTTTCCAAACCCAATACATGCTAAACAGCGAAGGGCTTCCCGTGCGTTCTAGCGCACGTAACTGCGTAGAAATATTGCCGAGATATTTATCTTTGATATATTCGAAGCACAAGGTCTAAGAAAGTCTGTGCACAAAATGGTATTACTATTTCTTTGACACAGATTTTAGCGTGATATACAAACTCATAAATCTGGGTCAAAGAAATGATATGTTAACTTCGCGCACAAGCTATCGCAAACCTTGCACTTCAGAAAAGTGAAATATATGCATCTTATCAATATATTTTGCAAAGTTACGTGCGCTGGAACTCACGGGAAGCCCTTCGCTGTTTGGCATGCTTGGGTTTGGGTTTCAAACCCAAAAGGCATCATGCCAGCACGCGGCCGTCTTTAATATACTCAACGGCTTGCCATATGCTCTTGAGGGTGCACTGATATTGATATGAACAATATCACTGCCAAGTTTCGTGAGAAGATTCTCACGAAAACCCCTATTATGCAAAGCCGCAAGTGGTTGAAACCATCTCACACCGCACCAACTTAGCTTGCAGTCGCGAAGGCTAAGCTGATGCGGTTGCGGATGGGGCCAATCGATAGCTCAAACGAAAGGTATTCACCTAATGAATACAAACGCTTTAGAATCGAATGGTGGAAAAAATTATGCTTCATGCTACATGCAAAAAATTGTTTTGAAGAAGGGGGTGTGCCAGACGCAAAATATTGCACACGCTGAACCGCTTGCGCTTGTACCTCCGGGGTACCGAGTGATAGTTCATACGGTAGTACAAACCGAAACGATAGATGGCATGGCTCGATGGCATGTGACATATAATATATTCCCCAAAAACATATCGAAATTTCTATTCCCCATTATGCACTTATCTATTCCTCGATAACCTTTTTTCCCAGCCTGTGATGGTGACGCGATCTCCAATCTTACCACTGCGGGACTTCCTGAGGAAAGAGACGGAACCATTCCCTTCATAACCCAGAGTGACAGGAGAGTGACTGCGCAACCACCTTCCGCCAAGGATAACATCCACCTGTATGCCCAGTGGTAGGATTCGAAGGGCAAGGGCGTTCTCTGTATAAGTGCCCGTAGTGGTGTGTGTGTTAAACTTGGCGTACGCGGTGGCGCCAGTGATCTTTACAGATCCATCTGCTAAGGTGACTCGCATCTCAGAGCCAGCTCGTGTCGTGAGGCCACATCGCTTGGCGCTCTGCTCCGAGATGAAGTTGTCAGAGGCCCCCGAGTCAATCAGCACCTTGACCGTGTGCCCTCTGAGGGTTGCATAGAACACCAGCAGCAGCGGTCCTTCTTCGTCATGTGCCGCTGCGAGAGTACCCTCAATGTCGGTCTTCCACTGAACTCCCCCATCTGTGCGCATGCTTTTGCACTTAAGGTTGGGAAGGATGTTGTCCGAGGCCTCGCGGCATTCTTCCAACGTTTGCCTACACGCGGCGTAGAACTCCTCATCCATCCCAGCAAGTCAACATCTTCAGTCGGGTGGCTGACGAGGTTGCCTACACTCGCCGTCAGCAGGGTACCCGCTGAGGTGCATTCGCTCGAGGTGGGGCTGACATGAGTGGTGTCGCTGGTGGTAGGGCTCACATGGGTGGTGCCACTGGTGGTAGGGCTTACATGGGTAGTGCCGCTTACTGTGGGGCTCACGTGGGTAGTGCCGCTTGCTGTGGGGCTCACATGGGTAGCGACACTGTTGGTGAGACTGCCATGGGTGAGGGGATCCTCGTCATGCTGAGGGCTGCCTGGTGGGGAGTTGTGGGCGAGTTGGTGGGAGCTCTGGTGATCAGTTCTCGCCTCAGGGGTCCCAGCTGCTGCCATCTGCTGGGTGTAGCAGAGCGAATCGACTGAGGGCTCCTCTTCCATCACCTCGGGGTCTTCAGCGATGGGGTGGCTGTCGAGACGGGGCGGCGCTTCATCTGCTTCATGCGTTCTGACGGTGGTCATCTGTTGGGTGAAGCAAAGCGAGCTGGATGTAGAGGTTTCCTCTGCCACTGCGCAGTCGGATGAACCTTCAAGGTTTCCTCCCGGGGTGGCCGGCGCGTTGTCATGGTGCGAAGATGTCGTCTCTGTTGTGGGCTCGACCAGCGGGGATGATGGAGGGGACGCTCCCAAGGGGCTGGGACCCAGCTTCCTCATCTTGTACTGGTGTACTGCGTGTAGACTGCACCAGGCGCCAGGTAGGCCCACATCTCCCACTGTCCCGGGTATCGTGCCCACTTCAGTGTCCAGGGTGCAGAGGGATGCCGAGGATCTCGCCGCTGCTCTTCGTGCGCCCTCTTTTTCCCACAGCCTGCTACCTGGGGAAGAGTCTGGGCTCGAAGTGACGATCACCTCCAGCTGCTCGGCGGGCGACAGCTCTCTCCAAGCCGCGTAGAGGTCGGAGGAGCTGGCGCTAGGGGGCTCGAGGACTTGCTGGCGGCCGTCGTGTGAGAGGAGGTGCCACAATGCTATGCGCTGATGGCCCTCCCTGCGATCTTGAGGCTAACTGCGAAGGAAACAGTACGGGGAGGACGGTCTTGCGTGCGCCTCTGAGCCGCCTCCGTGTCAATGTCACTCTCCACCTCCTCAGCGACTTCCCGAATCTTCAACAGGGCGTTGTGGGTGCCTGGGATATCGTCAGTGACAGCCTTCCTCTCCCACTCCTCTGGCTTGGAGACATCCAGGTGGATGGCTCTCAGGCGCCGCATCACCTTGGGTGCATACTTCAACCCTCGGCGGTACGTGGAGAGCATCGACAGGTTGGACATCTCCACGCAATTGGGGACTCTGCCAGCCAGGAAGTTGACGGAGGCCATGCGGGTCTCCAATCGCGAAAAATACTCCGCCGCGGTCTCGCTCGTCGCCTGCTTCAGTGCAATGGCCTCACCGTGTGCGTTCTCCAGGTAGGCCTGCGTTAGGGAGCACACCGCCAGATCGCTGAAGAACACGTCCAGCTCCACGTAGCGCCGGTGCCAGGCCTGGTCGGACCCGAAGGTCCCCGCCGCGCGCTCCAAGAACTTCTTCTGCTGGTCCTGAAGAGTGTGCTCCTTGAAGCTCCAGAGGAGGCTCGACACGCTCGCCTGATACGCTGATACAGACGGCGTACAGCTGGGAGTGGTCAGTGCCTCGATCACGATGGCCTCTTGGAATATCTTCCGCACCATGTTGGAGTAGTGCTCCAACTGCGCCAGAAGGCCATCCTTGTCGGCCGATTTAGTGTCGGACGCGGAGCGAGGGAATCTGGTCACACTCCTGATCAGCTTCAGCACCATCTCCTTGGTTTTGTGCTCCAGGCGGACCTCGTCCGAAGTTGCTCGCAGATTAGTGCCCTGCGGCAGTCGGATGATGCCTGGTACAAAGGGTGCGGCGCTGGGAGAAAGGATGGGATTCGCAGCGGCGGAGTGGGGGAAGCGGGCTGAAGGTGGTGGTCCAGGGGCATGTGCAGGTGGAAGCGCAGGCGTGGGATTTGTGGGGACTGCGGTTGAGGCGGGCGGTAATGCAGAGGCTGGAGGCCCAGAGGTAGGCGGTGGAGCAGGTGTTGGTGATGGAGCGGGGAGCGGGAGAGGCGTGTGGAAGGGCATAGGAGTGGGTGGTTGCGCGGCCACTACGCTCATGCTTCGGTACCAGTCGGAGTTGCTGACTTCAGACCACGCGGCGAGGCCGTCCTGGTCGAAGTGTGACATCTCCGATTCCCGCGCGGTAGCCGGTATCCATTCCCACACCGGCTGTCCCATGCTCGTTGACCGCACGTTGGCCGCAGCTGGGTCTCCCATAGCCATGTCCATGACTTCGCGGTCGACCATAAGCACCCAGGTCTCTACACGAGGGTTAGTGAGTCGTAGGGGAAAAAAGGTTATCGAGGAATAGAAAAGTGCAAAATGGGGAATAGAAATTTCAATCTGTTTTTGGGGAATAGATGATATGTCACATGTAACCATTAATTAATTCAATCGAGCGCCCAAAAAAAAAAAAATCAAGCAGTTTGACTAGCGTACTCGGTTACCCGGAGGTACAAGCGCAAGCGGTTCAGCGTGTGCAATATTTTGCGTCTGGCACACCCCCTTCTTCTAAACAATTTTTTGCATGTAGCATGAAACATAATTTTTTCCACCATTCGATTCTAAAGCGTTTGTATTCATTAGGTGAATACCTTTCGTTTGAGCTATCGATTGGCCCCATCCGCAACCGCATCAGCTTAGCCTTCGCGACTGGCAGCTAAGTTGGTGCGGTGTGAGATGGTTTCAACCACTTGCGGCTTTGCATAATAGGGGTTTTCGTGAGAATCTTCTCACGAAACTTGGCAGTGATATTGTTCATATCAATATCAGTGCACCCTCAAGAGCATATGGCAAGCCGTTGAGTATATTAAAGACGGCCGCGTGCTGGCATGATGCCTTTTGGGTTTGAAACCCAAACCCAAACATGCCAAACAGCGAAGGGCTTCCCGTGAGTTCCAGCGCACGTAACTTTGCAAAATATAATGATAAGATGCATATATTTCACTTTCCTGAAGTGCAAGTTTTGCGATAGCTTGTGCGCGAAGTTAACATATTATTTCTTTGACCCAGATTTATGAGTTTGTATATCACGCTAAAATCTGTGTCAAAGAAATAGTAATACCATTTTGCGCACAGACTTTCTTAGACCTTGTGCTTCGAATATATCAAAGATAATTATCTTGGCAATATTTCTACGCAGTTACGTGCGCTAGAACGCACGGGAAGCCCTTCGCTGTTTAGCATGTATTGGGTTTGGAAACATTCGAACCCAAGCCCAATAGATCTGCCAAAGAAATAAATTGATGGTTTTGCCAACAAGTTATCTCAAACCTTGAGCTTCTGAGAACTGAAAGATATGTGTCTTGTAAATATGTGTGCATAGTTTCGCGCGCTATAACGCACGGGAATTGCTATTCAGTTTGGCATGTATTGGGTTTGGGTAAACTCGAACACAAACCCAATAAATCTCCAAAGAAATAAATTGATGGCTTCGTGCACAAGGCTTTTGAGGCCTTAGGCCTTTGGCAACTAAAAGATATATATCTTAGTGATACTTTTGCAAAGTTACGTGCGCTGGAACTCACGGGAAGCCCTTTGCTGTTTGGCATGTTTGGGTTTGGGTTTGCATGTACCCAAACCCATTATGTGTAGCACGCGTTTTGCGCATAGCTTACATCAGAGGTTGTGCGTTTGAGGGTGCACCAATATTGCTGTTAGCAATATTGGTGCCAAGTATCGTGCGCTAGAACGCACGAGAACCCCTCCGCTGTTTGAGTTTTGATGCGATGTGCATGAAAGTTATAAGGGCCTCTCAGCTTAGCTCGCAGTCGCGACTGCAAACTGAGCTGATGCGGCCACGGATCGGCTCAGTCAAGAGCTCAAAAAACTCCTACCTAAGAGTCTAAATGATATATCTATGTGCATTACGAACGTTGGAAAATGTTTTCCCAATCTAATTTACTCGCAAACAGTGTGGGGTATACATACGTGCAGTGAAATATTCACGGCCGTGAATTTAATATTCACGGCCGTGAAATTAATATTCACGGCCGTGAATTCCAGATTCGGGAGGGCGTAAACCGTACAGTACGTTTATGTGAGAACTGAAGTCGGCTTGGTTGCAAAGACCTGTCTGGTATTTTCTCCAGGTATTTTCAGACGTGTTCCCAAAGTGACCAAAAACCGAACGATCGGCGATCGAACGGTTTTTGGTCACTTTGGGAGTGATCGTGAGTTTAGGCTTGGTGACAACACGCGAAACCACTGAGTATTTTCAGACGTGTTCCCAAAGTGACCAAAAACCGAACGATCGGCGATCGAACGGTTTTTGGTCACTTTGGGAGTAAGATCGCGAGTTTAGGCTTGGTGACAACACGCGAAACAACACTGAGTATTTTCAGACGTGTTCCCAAAGTGACCAAAAACCGAACGATCGGCGATCGAACGGTTTTTGGTCACTTTGGGAGTAAGATCGTGAGTTTAGGCTTGGTGACAACACGCGAGACAACACTGAGTATTTTCAGACGTGTTCCCAAAGTGACCAAAAACCGAACGATCGGCGATCGAACGGTTTTTGGTCACTTTGGGAGTAAGATCGCGAGTTTAGGCTTGGTGACAACACGCGAGACAACACTGAGTATTTTCAGACGCGTTCCCAAAGTGACCAAAAACCGAACGATCGGCGATCGAACGGTTTTTGGTCACTTTGGGAGTGAGATGGTGAGTTTCTAAGGCATGGTGACAACACGCGAGACAACACTCAGTGTTTAAGTATTACCAGTGTTTAAGTATTACCGTCTGAAAATACTTAAAGAAAATACTCACTGTTTGATTTGTTAAATATGCAATTTTAACTAAAGGCGGAAGGCTTTCTCTCCGGGAGTGTGCCCCTGTCCAGCGAAATAAAGATCTCTAAGATTGAATACTAATCTGAGTAATCTTTTGCTTCAAAATATTATCACATATTCCTACTTAGTATGATGTGGGTACCCGTTTCGCTTCAAAGAAGATGAAACCCCATAGCGCAACTATTGCGGGTTTCAAATTCCTTAAATTCCACCCGCTTCCGCCAAATGAACGCGTCATCCCACAACGAGATGTGTGGTTGACCGTTCAGTTTGTGCAATTTGTTTAGGGAAAACAACGCATACGAAATACTATTTTTGCTAACGCTTCCCTCATCCGTTGCCCAGGCTCTCTTGCAAACGAGCGCGCGAATGAGGGAAGAAACGCCTAGCGGAAACGTGGACGCGGTTGACATCCGCGTTTCCGCTAGAGGTGAAATTGCACTGCCAAACGGTCAGTATGTGTTTATTATGCTTATATGATATGCGTGATATGTTCATGCTGTGCAGGATGCGTCCCTGTTGGGCGTGAGTCGAGTTGGCTGGCTCGAATCACGCCCATGATTACCCCCCTCACAAGAACCGTCAAGCATCCTAGATTCCGAACGGATCTTGCTTCCAACCCATTCTAATTTGAGCAGAATTGCCTGCACACTCGGTATCGTGGTCAGGAACTCGCGTAGAATTACGTATCCGGTTCACTGAAAGCCCCATATCCGGTTCAACGAAAGCCACGTATCTAGTTCAATGAAAGCCCCGTACCTGGTTCAACGAAAGCCCCGTATCTGGTTCAATGAAAGCCCCGTAATCTTGCTTGCGCAAACAAAGTTGTTCCTAACACTTATTATGTAGTCAACTGTACAAGGGAACCGTGGAAAGCAAGGGCAACGCACCTTTCATTTTTGATGGAGAATCTTTTACCCTGTCCTCTTTCTTGAATAGAGGACAATAAAATGCATACCATCAGTGTGTTCAATAGTACAACGACGCCCGCCTTTATCGCAAGAAAGGCACACCCTAGTGTACTTTTTCGGAGGCTTCCTCATGTTTGCAAAACGAAAGTGAACAGATGGGTGGGGGGAAAAAATTTAAACGCATTATTAAAAATTTAAACGCAAAATTTTAGACGCATATGCATGTGTCACAAACCTATTCCCCAAAAACAGATTGAAATTTCTATTCCCCATTTTGCACTTTTCTATTCCCGAATCATTATGCTACCAGTGGTAGGGGTGCGTGATGCAGACGGCCTCCCATGCGTGCGTAGGCAGTCAGTGGCGCTCCCAGCAGATGCATAATCCTGAAGAGGATGGAGTCGCCCTGCACCCCAGCCCTGCGGCGTTCATCCCATGGTAGGGAGACGGTTGCCGCGCCTCGCACCCCTGCTGACTGGTGTACCCACAACGACCCACCGTCATGGGTGATGAAAAGAGCCCGAACCTCTGGGTACTGAGGGTAGGAGGGTTCTGGCCCTTGGGCGGGGTCACCAGGGGGGTCTGGAGGTGGGTCACTAGGGGGGCCTGGAGGCGAGTCCCTTGAACTGGGGTCTCTGTGCTCCGAGTCAGGGTTGCCACCGCCGTGCACTACCGTCTCCACCGACTGCCGCCGGCGAGTCACCATCATGTTGAGAGGATTTGGCCGACCCTGAGTGGGAGGTTCGGCGGGGGCAGTTTCAGCGACAATCTGAGATGCTGGGGGGGTTACGCTGTCAGCGGCATCCGCCTCGAGTGAATGATCCGCCGTCAGGGCCCCCTGCGCGCTGCTCTGAGGGTCGCCTGGTGGAGAGGCTCCTGCAGATGTCGTCGCGCCGGGCGGGGCGAGTCCCCTCGAGAGCACCGCGGAGATGTCCAGGGCCTGTACTGCCGCCAGGACTTCCCTGCGAATGTGCTCGCTCCGGCTGCTTGCGTCCGAGTCAGATCCGGACCTGTGGGCGGCCCTCCGCCTGCGCTCAGCCCGCGCCTGCGTGCTCCGGCTGCCTCTGGACCCCGTGCTGGTGCGGCTGACATCCGTTCCGGAGTCGGGGTCGGAGTGATCAGGTGCATGGCTCAGACCTGGAAGGTGCCTGCCGTGCGTCGCGGGGCCCGAGGATACTCTTCGGGAACGTCGACGCCGGCGGGTCTCTGAGGCTGCTGCCACCGCGGGGAGGTGGCGTACCAAGAGCTGGGTCCCGCCCGAGACGCTCTGCTGAGCTCCGCTGTCAGGGGGTATCTGCAGAGGGTCTGGCAGGGCTGCGGCGCTGATGTTGATGAAGTGCTGCAGCGATGAGAGATCCGCACCAGGGTCATGAAGCGCCGAGGTAGAAGGTACCAGCTGATGGGGCTGCTGTGGTTGTTGTTGCGGCTGCTGCGGCTGCTGCTGTTGCTGCTGCTGTAACTGCTGCTGCTGGAACTGCTGCTGCTGTAGCTGCTGCTGCACTGGCTCCAGCGGCTGTTGCTGCTGTGGCCACTGTTGCTGGTACGCCTGCCACTGCTGCTGCTGTTGCAGATGCTGTTGATATGGCGTGGGGTACGAACCCATGGGGTGATGGGTCCCCAATGTAAATGGTACTGGGGACACTCCCCCAGCAATGGGCGCTGTCTGGGGAAATACCCAGCTGGAGCCATTCCACACAGCTTGCGTAGGGGTGCCATCGGGTAGGGTATACGGGCGTGGTACAGCGGTGTAGGGCATGGTGGTGCCCGGGAGAGGGAAGGGGAAAGTGGAAGCGAATGCGGTGGGGGACGGAAAGGTGAAGGGTGAAAATGATGGGGGGCGTAGCGACTCTGAACTGGCTCCCATGTTGGAAAGCGGCTCTGAGGTGTGTTGCGACATACTGACTGTAGAGCTGATTAAATCGAGAGCTGGGTGTGGCAAAAGCCACAGGTGAGCAGAGAGTGGAGTCTGCTCGCCTTTTATCTACTCTTCGATGTCGCTTTCTGGGGGCGAAGGAGGAGGAGAAGGAGCGGGGCTTCCGGGTGGAGATGGGGGGACCCAAGGGGGGCCGTCGATCACTTGTATTGGGAATGCACCAGGGAGCGCGGGGAAGACTGTTAGATCTTGGATGTGCGGGTAATGGAAGTGGTAGTTCCCTTGCCCGTGCCACTCGTAGTCGTGGTCCGCTGGTGGGATAGCCAGTGTGACTCTGTCCAGGCGTTCAGTCGCTGTTCTCCTCTTCGTCGTCAGAGGAAGAAGGAGAAGGCCGCTCTGCCAGAAAGCGCCTGCTGGTGGGTAGGTAGGATCCGGAGGGAATACCCACTTAATAGGTCCTTGCTTCCACCACGCTCTTCTATATTCTGGTGGAGGAACTGCCATACACCAGCGAACTCAAAATTTGGCCAGGGCTCCGCGACACGATTTTTGAGTGCCTAGGCGCGCGGGCAAGAGTCAAGCAGCAGCGAAAAGAAGGGTGTCAGGTCCAAAACAGGGGTCCAGTAAGGTCCCAGACGATATTTATGCTCCGTAGGTCCCAAAATGCTCCAGTCAGGGTACTGCTGGAGGATACCAGAAGGTGCTAAAGAACTGCCAGAAACGTCCAGGGGCTGCTGAAAGCGCTGTTTGGGGGAGCTTTCCCCGCTGCTGATGGCCGTGAGGGCGGTATCAGGGGTTTCTAGGCTGTTCTATGGGGTCTAAGGAAGGGGTTTTTGGTGGTGGGGGCTATTGGGAGAGGTTTTGGGGTAGGCTGGAAACTGGCTAAAACGGCTATTTTGGGCTGTTTTGGGCTGTTTTTCGCCTTTATAGGGCTCTGGGAGGTGGGCTATGAGGTTTTTCTGGCTACTATAAACCGGGGAAACCCTTTAGGGTGCTCTCTGACGGTTGTTTGTAGCCTGGGGCTGACTTGGAACTTAAGATCGGAAAACCAATTTTGACCAACGAGAGCCTGGTTGGGCCCCCAGTGTTAAGGGGACGTTATGCTGATATTTGGTAACTTTTGGGAGCAGAATACAAGTTCCTTCTTTGAAAAAAAATAGTATTTCTGACGTAAAAATTGCGCAGAGTTTCCCAAAAGTACGGCTCTCCCCCTTCAGTATAACGGAAGTTACAGTGTGGCCGTGGCTGAACGCGCGGAGGTGTTCAGGCAACGCTTATTGATACCAATTGTGCCTGGGGCACTACGACAGATGCTCGGAAATATGTTTTTGATTGAACGTGCAAAGGTACACAATTCGGATTTTATAATATACTGGATCAGGGCCAGATTGAGGTACAAACGATAATTCGGTTCCGAGTTCTGAAGGCTAAACACTTCTCAAGTGCTCCACTTATTCACTCGTCACTCAGGTTGCAGGGTCAACCACTCGACAGCCGATGTCACACTTCGGCTCAACGTTCAATTCCCGATCCGATCTCATTTCTAATTCCGATTCGTCATTCTCGATTCAGATGCTATGTCGACAGACTGACACGATGACTGCCCCACAGTACTGTCATACTACTGTACTGTCATACTGTCATACTGTCATACTGTCATACTGTCATAGCCCGACATCTGATATTCGATTTCATTGTCTTTTCAACCCCGATGCGAATCTGACCATTCTTCGAGGGTCTGACTGAGTGCCACGATGACACCCCCCACAGTACTGTCATACTACTATAGTGTCATAGTGTCATAGTGTCGTAGTGTCATAGTGTCATACTATCATACCCCGGACATCTGGTACTCATTCTCATCGTGATTTCAAGCCCAATTTCACTGTCATCGTGCCAATCCCAGATTACCCCTGATGACACACATACGGACGCATAGGCATATCGGCTCACGCTGTGCCTCCGGGCACAACATCGCTTGATTTGCTTCATTTTTCGAGAAGTTATCCTTTCGCTTAGGAACCCTATCTTTGGGTGTGCAGAATTCTGCAGCCTGCGGTCTGTGGCCATGTCCACTGCACGCCAGCGTGCGCGTATGGCCGCTGTGCACTCAGCGGTGGTGTCCCTCTGCTTACGTCGACAACATCTCACCGCTGGCTATCATCTGGTGGTGTTTAATGGTGCTCATGCACCAGGCACCAACTTCGAGTCCATCATCACTGTCGAGGACAAGCGCTTTGACTACTACAAGCTCTGCCCACGACATCGCCCGCGTTCACCTTCACCTTGCGTACGTCTTGGCCGCTGTGTGGTGGTGTGTGGTGGTGCTCGTGCACCTCTCCCATCCTGGACTCCTTCTATCTGTCGCGTGCAACAGGAGGTGTCCACACCGCATTTTCCGTCTCGCGCCTGCTATCACCACCCTCGTTGGCGCGCTCGCTCTGGTGGTGCCAGGTCGCCTTAGACCGTGGCATCGCAAGGGCATTGGTTGATTGCGTGCTTTCCATTGTACGGCCGCCACTTCTGCTGCAATCGAGGACATCGCCACGAACACAATCGTCAGTGTGCCACTGTCTAGTGGCGCACCTTAGATTTAGTTACTGATTCTTTGAATGTGGTGGGGCCTGGCACCTTTAGCCTTGTAGAATGTTCCGGGCCAACGCCCATGCGGGGATCCGCTTCTAGTTGGACTGGAAAAGGTCCCTTTGGCCCTATGAAATTTATTAGCTAGGGTTTTGGGTTTGTGTTCGTGCATGAAGCATTCTTGTGGCACCTCACCTCTTCATGGTGAGGTGGTGTCATGGAGGCACCGACTTTTGCCCCCTATAAGGGGGGCAGCGGTACCGTCTCTAGTCACCCCTCGACTTGAGGTGCCACGTCATCCTTGCATCGTTCGCTCTCCGATAATAAAAGGGAAATACTATGGGCTACGGAAGTCCGGGATGGACATCAGGTCATCGCGTCATCGAGTCTGATGACAGAGCCGGCCAGCCGGCTCTAACGTTCGTTCCTTCGCGCGAACAACATCGGTTACGTTATGACACAAGTATCGCATGCGTTGACTTTCTGAGGAAGCAACTAATTGCTGCGCACCAACACGTAGAGCTCACAATTTTCTCAACGTTCCTTCGCCTTGTGGGGCGGCCGGTGCTGTGACAGTTGTAAATATGCGCAGGGATTGTTTGAATGCTCGACTGTTTTTTATTTTTCAGTTTGTTTATGTTGATATTTAAGCTCACGATATCAAGGGTCGGAATCGGTTTGAAAATCGTAACCTCTTACAAACTAATTGTGTGATTTTGACAATCGGTTGTAAACTAATTGTTTAGATTTTAAACCTATTCGATTAGTGTTGTCACTTTTTGCCAACCCATTTTTTTACTAATTGTTAGAAGTCACAACCTATTCGATTGGTGTTCTTGTATGTTGCTAACCTATTGTGTACCGAATTGTTAGAAGTTGTAACCTATTGTATAACCGGTTATATATCGTCGCGTACACCAGCCGGTATTAAGCCTCAGAAGCTCAATGGTATAGCGATAGTCTTGCGGACAGAAGGTCACCGGATCGATACCGGACAGGCTCACCGTTTGATGCCTTTGGTCCAGCGATGCATTTCCGGTTTCTAGTCATGGATGCGGCAAAATCAAGATCTGAAATCGTGTTATGGATGTGGTACAAACGACAATCGGTTTCATAATCATGTTATTTGCCAATCGTGAAAACCCATTGTATTTGGTGTTATGAAACATTGTAACCTATTCGATTGGTGTTTCATTTTTTTCTGCAATCGATTCGATTCCTGATTGCGACCCATCAGAAATCGATTTGATTGTGATTGTTCCAAGGTCCATAACCTATTGTGTTTGTAATTATTGAAAGTGGCAATCGACTGTAATTGTGATAATAGTGTTTAATCGACTAATCATAATTGTCCCAACAATCGATTCCGACCCTTGCACGATATTGGGTGTGCGCAGTGTGTGTCGCAGGTAATCCGATGGATGCCGAGGAGGGGCGCGTTCTTTTGAGATGTGGACGTCTAGGGCAACCTAGCTTGGGATGAAACCCAACCACATCGGACTCGTGGTCACTTGTCCATTTATTCACCTTGAATATGTACGCAAAGTTTGAGGAGCAACGACTTAGGATAAGGCATCGGCTGTTTTATTTTTATGGGTTTGTGGCTAATTCGCGACCTCTTGAGGTGTGGAAGTCGAGGTTGGTGTATGCCAACCTTGGTTGGGCTCAAACCCAACCACATCGAACTCATATTGTTATCTTTATTGTAGCTTCAGTAGTTATGCAAATTTGCGTCTTATGACGTTAGGATAATAGTCTTAGGTTGAATTCGTTTTTGGGTTAATGGAAAGTTCATACACTCCAGTCAACTTTGCTTAGGCCCGTGCTACACCGGATTTTGGTACACTGTCGCGAAGCAAATAAGATTCGTTTCGCCGGGTCATACAATCTCCGTATGACCCGCGCGATCATTTTCAGACGAATTATTAAATCTATAAATTACAGTCCGCGGGATCTGATTAAAATCGACATTCGCCTGATCGAACGTGCGAAACGACTTAAAAAGGAATATTTCGGGCAAACGTTCGTCAGTCCTACGTGGACAACATCATAAAAACGTGATTGACTCTGCACACACCGGGATGCGTGCAGAGAGAGAAACTTATGATATTATTTCGGGCGAGCGGAAGCATATGGACACTCCACGTCGAAAACTAGACGACCCCATCTTGAACAGTGTCTGTGATTGGAAAATACAGCATATTCTAGTCCAGCGATACACGATCTTGGCATTCCAGTTTGCCGGTGGTCTCTCTGAACCGTTCCCGATTTTTTGATCTGATGATCCAGGATTTGTCCCGGGCGACATTTGGGTAACATTTGGTGCAAATGTTGTCCAACATTTGGGACCTCGATGTCGAGGTCCCAAATGTTGGACCATTATTTGCTTTTTGGCATTTCACAAATAATGACCTCGCATGACAAACGAAATGTTCGCCGGATGACAGTCGCGACAGGAGCCAATGAAATCGTTGCGATCAAAACATTTGCTTTACCAAAATCCGGTGTAGCACGGGCCTTACTTACATACCTTAAGCTTTACGCAACCTGCGGCTTCGTCGTTGTGTGTATCAATAAAAGTATGTCCAAGCAATACAACTACCAAGTTTGAGGTGTATTGCGTGGATATAAGGCAATGGCTGAATTTATTTTTGGGGTCGAAGATGACTTCAAACCCAAAAAAGAAATCAGCCTATGACCCATCCAAACTTCAACAAAACACACGATGCACGGCAGTGAAGTTAAAAAAGTGTGAATGAGGTGAGTCCGATGTGGTTGGGGTTGAGCCCAAGCAAGGTTGGATGCACCAACCTCGACTTCCACACCTCAAGAGGTCGCGAATTAGCCACACACCCATAAAAATAAAACAGCCGATGCCTTATCCTAAGTCGTTGCTCCTCAAACTTTGCGTACTTATTCAAGGTGAATAAATGGACAAGTGACCACGAGTCCGATGTGGTTGGGTTTCATCCCAAGCTAGGTTGCCCTAGACTTCCACATCTCAAAAGAACGCGCCCCTCCTCGGCATCCATCGGAATACCTGCGACACACACTGCGCACACCCAATATCGTGAGCTTAACCCTTAAGCCGGTATCTGGGTCAGATCTGACCCAGAAGCGATGGCAAAGTATATGCTGCTTGGGCAATTGCGGTTGCATACCTTGCATGATTTGTGCACTGGGTATTTGCACGTACACCGTTGTGTGCATATGTAAGCGTAGCGTACTTGCTTGTGCGGGGCACGTATGCATAATATATATCGCACGTACCCGCATATTTGTCGCGAATCAGTTGCACATTTGTACGTTTTTTTGTGTAATTTTATCTTGCAAAACATACAAAACGCGCCTAAACTGCAACGCTATGCTTACCTACGGCTCATCTACAAGCACGCGTTGCATCATGGGCCATGTCCCGATCATTATGTAAGTGATTGGTGACTATCATCATGGAATATGACCCATAGTATCGCAAAAATCACCACACGTGTCCCTTAAGTATGGAAAACATTCCTTAAGTATGGAAAACATTGTGAAATATATGTATTTTTAGTGTTTTTTTGGCATAAATCCACAGAAAACGATAGGCAGATGAACGCACATCGGTGCAAGTGAATCATCCTTGGAACGTATCATCAAGGTCGATGATTTAATTCCAAAATTGTGCAAAAATATGTCGAGCAGATGTCGTCAACAATGACGATGAAATTAAATCGTGCCTGTAAAATCGAAAACATTCTAACCATGTGCGCATATAAGAGTGGATATATTCGACATATATCGACATGTAGTGTCGCAAATAGTTGGTAATATAGGTATGCAATAATTGGTAAAGCAAACGGGCATTTAGTGACTAAGCATACATCGCAAAAATCCATTATCACAACACATATAGAAAACCCTCGAATTCTAACCACCGGCTTAAGGGTTAAATATCAACATAAACAAATTGAAAAATAAAAAACAGTCGAGCATTCAAACAATCCCTGCTTCCTCATCGTCTCCAAATACCCCCTTAATTCTTCGACTTCCCTCCCCACCACTCAGATTCAGCCACCCCTCCACTCACCCGGCCATGGCTGCTTCTCCATCTTCTAGAGTTTTTTGCTTAGCACCTAGCTTTTTCTCTAGATGTCACCCTGTTGAAAAGTGGGTTGAGCCCCCTTTGTGGGCGCGCTATAGTAGAGGGAGTAGCCCCTAGTGTTTTCACTAGCCTGCTTTGCAGGGTTACCGCACTCTCAGGACTTTGTCCTCTTTACTAGCGTAAATGTTTTATTATTGCATATTTACAACAGTCACGGCACCGGCCGCCCCACAAGGCGAAGGAACGTTGAGAAAATTGTGAGCTCTAAGTGTTGGTGCGCAGCAATGAGTTGCTTCCTCAGAAAGTCAACGCATGCGATACTTGTGTCATAACGTAACCGATGGTGTTCGCGCGAAGGAAGGAACGTTAGAGCCGGCTGGCCGGCTCTGTCATCAAACTCGATGACGTTGACGCGATGACCTGATGACCATCCCGGACTTCCGTAGCCCATAGTCTTTCCCATAATAAAACAGCCTAAGTATTTTATTATCTCATCTTAGAGTTTGCACCCGCCTTTCGACTGCCTCCGGACGCTTCGTTTTCCTTCGGTCTGTGTGATATATAATATGCATTATAAAAATATATCACACTCTCCATCACTTCGGCGCGATGGCGCCACCCCTCCAAATCTCGCGCCACGCCGTCGCGAAAATGAAAAAGCCAATCGGCACCCTTGGTGCCCTCGCCTGATTGCTGATCGGCAATTCGGAAATTACCAAATTAGGCATAGGCGCATAGCTGAATGCGATTGATATTTTTGTGGTGCGATTTTTAACAAAAAAAAATCCTAAGGAAAAGATAGCCATGCAGCCAATCATAAGGAAAGAAGCCACCATCGTCCAGATATTTATATATTTTTAATTTTAATATCTTGGCGGTGGCAAACTGGCAATGCGCCGCGTGATCACACGATTTTGACAAAAAAGATGACACGCCTTTCATATATAGGCTCTTATAAAAGGCCCTTTCGTAACGAAAGAAGAAGAAACTAACACGCGACGGTCGGGATCCATCCATATGCATATCATATCTTGACCGTCGCATCGAATCGACATCGACATCGACATCGCATGGCTATCTTAGTTCGTTGTAATTAAATATACCCTCTTCAAGTCGTCATCGAGGGCTCCGTGACATGATATGACACCACAGACCACTGAACAGAACGCACATCCGAGATCCGACATCGACATGAGGAATTTCAATTTGCGTGACACCCGAATCGCTTACAGTACAGTAGAGCTGCACAACTTAAACTGGTCCGTTCATTTTTAACAGGGGTAATTTCCCGAATCTGACAGTCCATATCAAAAAGCCGACATCCTAGAGATCAAAATACGATATATTCCTTCGTCGCTCCCCAGAAATGTCCTCGGACCTTCCGATGTTTACGATCTGAAAATATTGGACGGCTCAACTTTAGTTGGGCACCCCTACAGTACAGTTACAGTACCTGCGCTGGTATCTATCTCTATCTGTTACTGTATCTCATATCTCTTCATGTATCATGTTCATCCTCCTTCCTTCATCATGATCATCGATCATGAATCTTTTCTTAAGATCTACTTGTATCGTTGTATGGGATCTACAATCAAGAATGACCCGCGCCGGTAATCGTTTCAGGCGAACGTGTGCTGCTGGTTTTTACAACAGGTTTTCGACCGTGCGAAGAGATTCGTGCATGTTCACTTCAAGTTGCATCTTCGTCTGTTTATCAGCAGCAGGCTAACGAGAAGACGTTAGCTAATTTTCTTTCAATTGTGACCGTCCAAGATTATCATGAATATTACACTGTGAGTGGAACTCAGCTGCTTGCGTGTTGGGTTAGAACTTACCCTGAAGTACTTTTACAACCAACCACGAAAACATCATGAGTCAAGCCATCAGAAATGCGTCAGGTGTATTGCTGTCTTCCAAATTTTTCACTCGTGCTCGCCCGACGAGTGCCAGACACTACCCTAGCTTTGCGTGCCCCTTGCGCGACTCTCGGCTACAGGGTTGCGAGCTCTCTACACCAAGACAACGAAGCAAAAGGGATACGATGAGATCAAGAGGTCTTCGCAATCCTGTACGGAATTCTGTGGGACCCCCTGATGTTTCTGCGGACTCGGATGCTGAGTCCGACTCCCTCGCGAAGTCCGGTTTCTCCGAAGAAGAGGTGGAACCCAGCACAACAGGCTGGCAAAGACGGTACACGATCGTTGGATTGTGCTTTTTTGCCTTTCTCCTCTGCAACATGGACAGGGTAAATATGAGCATTGCAGTTTTACCGATGAGTGTTGAATATGGATGGGACAACGCGACGATTGGAATTGTCCAATCCTCCTTCTTTTGGGGATATCTGCTGACCCAGGTGATTGTCCCAGGCTTCGAAAATCCCGGTTGATGCGCCACCCCACGGCACTTGCGACTTCCTTTCGCGAGACCGGATATTTACAAGCCAATTTTTCTCAGCCCGCAATGGCTTATCGAAAGTACTTCGGTCACCGTGAAACGGGTTCCTCATTTTCCACTGTCTCAACGTGTGCACGACTGTCATGGTGACCATCAACAATATTCTTTTTCGCAACCGCGAGATATTCGTTTCGTGCCACAGAACTGAACGCTGATAAACCGCTTAGCTTTATTTTTAGGTGCCACTCAGGAGGCGCCCGTTCCTAGAATCTCACGACGCTTTGCTGTTGCAGATTGCGGGCGGCGTGCTGGCGGATAAGATTGGAGGTAAAAAGGTAAGGACCTCGCTGACGCGTGAGCTGCATTTAACTTGCCGTGAGACTCGTTGTGGTTCCTAGTCACACATCGAGCAAGACTGTCTCCTTGCCAGGTGCTGGGTTTTGGCGTCATATGGTGGTCGGTTGCTACCGCTTTCACCCCGATCGCAGCAAGTATGGGAACTCCTGCGCTGTTGCTCTCAAGAGCATGCATGGGAATCGGCGAGGGAGTTGCGATGCCAGCGATGAATACGATGCTATCCAGGTGAGTCTGAGGATCGCCGGGACACACTCGCCACACTTTCCGCTGCCGCAAACCACCTGGGATGCTTGAGGCAACTCCCCCTTTGAGTTTTCCCTTTCCTCAAACTTCCCGGTGCGAATTCCTTTTGCGCCTTACGATTCCTCGTACTCTCGCTGAGTGCAGCTTATTTGTTGGACTTCCCTCACAAACTTCTCCTTTCAGGTGGGTGCCTAAAAAGGAGCGCTCGAGGTCGCTCGCGCTAGTGTACAGCGGCATGTACACTGGCTCTATCGCGGGTGTGTTCTCATCGCTCGGTCCACCCCCCCCGCTGGCCCCTGTTTTGGAATTCAGAGTCTGAGACCTAACGAAAACCGACTTGACTTTCTGTCCAGAGCTTAACTATTCAGTCACAGCGGGAAATGTCGCGAACATATTCCAGTCCCTAGTAGTTGCTGAGATTTCGCTGATTCTGTCAGAGCGTAGAGCCAGAGTCGTAGAGATTAACCGTCAGGAAACCCAGGCCAGGAACGCATGGGTTCAATATCGGGTTGTCTGTCTCTGGATCCTCAGAGGACCTCGTGCTTTCTTGTCACCACGTTGTACACCACGACTGTCACCATATTTAAACACTCCGTGTTCAAGAGGGCTACTGGCTGGCCCTCTAGGGGTGCACTCTTGGAAAGGTACCCCTTCCACTGCAGTTATTGCATTGGTGCCCTTTTTCGCTCCAGCACGGGAGGGTGCCGTTTTTCGCCCCAGCACGGGAGGGTGCCGTTTTTCGCCCCAGCACGGGAGGGTGCCCTCTTCAGCCTCATCTGGCTTGTGCGCCTTCAGAAATGCCATCAGTGCAAGAAACTTCCCTGCGGCTGGCGAGCACTTAGGTGTATACTCCCGGACCCTTACCCGCACCATGGGAGATCAGAGGTCCAAGGATTCCACAGCTGCGGTGGACACACGGAGACTGAAACGATGTCAGGTGGTTTAGCCAACCCGCGCCGTCGATTTCGAGGTCAGAAAAGCGTTCGTCAGCAGTGTGCATGGGGGTGGGTCGGGGTGGGTGGCGGCCGGGGCCACAGGCATGGCTCCTTGAAACAGAGCACGTGCTGGACTGATAGTCTTGCAAATGATGCCATCGCGAGAATGACCGGAGGGGGGGAAACCACGGGGCCGGGCAACAGGGCTCGCGCTGTCTCCCGGCTTGATTGCGATGTTCGGGTGGTCTTCCGTGTTCTTTATTTTTGGCAGCCTCGGCGTGCTGTGGTTCACGGCGTGGTGGGGAAAGTCGGAGAGCACCCCCTCGGAGGACCCCAAAATCACCGAGGGAGAGCGCTCTTACATCCTGGCGAATACCACTGCCAGGGTGCGGCATCCCCTCCATCTGACTGCGGCCCCGCTCCGCACGGAAAAAAGTTGACCGGAGCTGTGCCGGAGTGGCACGGCTTCTGGGGTCCTCGCTGGTGGCCGCGCACAGGTGCAGGAGACATTAAGTGTGAGTGAAGTGTGCCGGGCCTGCCGCCCCTTGTGCCAGGCCAACGTGGACACCATCCCGTGGAAGCTGCTTCTCTCCAAGCCTCAAGTTTGGGCCATCATCACCTGCCACTTCTTCCACAACTGGGGTACCTTCATCCTGCTCACGTGGATGCCCACCTACTACAGCCAAGAGCTCGGGCTGAACCTGCAAGAGTCCGGATTCTACTCGGTGGGGCCCGTCTCTCGCATGCCTTTCCTGTTAGATGGCCCTGCCACTCTCTGGGCCTCGTCCCACGCTGCCCCGCACTGCTAGACGGCGGAAAGTTATTCGAGAATCTAATCGCTGCTCACAGCCCCATGCTACACCCTTCGGAGTCCCTTCGGAGCCTTCATCTACCCCTTCTGATCCCCTCTTCTTCCACCTGGTTCTTCGGGTGGCCCGAGGTGCGGCAGCGCCTCGTGATAAGCGTTACGCGGGATCTCCTGCTACGGCGGGGCAGGTGCTGCCCTGGATTGTCATGGCACTCATGGCCAACGTCGGCGGCTGGCTCGCTGACACGATGGTGGAGAAAGGCGTCTCGGTCACCCGCGTGCGGAAGATCATGCAGACGGTACTTTGCGTCCCGCCTCCTACCCTCCTGGATGTTGGAGTTTTTCGCATGACACGACAAAGATTATGGCTCCCGTAGTCATCCTTCCGACCCACCCTCTCAGCAGTGTGCTGGTCGCCACGCTGCCCCGAGGTAAAGAAGAGAGGGAGGGAGGGAGACCACGCTCTGAGGTCAAGCCGTAGAACTGGACCTAGCCTGCAGCAACTTGACAGCGAGCTGCAAAAGCATGCAGAGCGCAAAGAGAGGGGCCGCTCTCAGACGGTTAGCAAACTGCTGAAACCTGGAGCTTTGTGCACGGCGGGAGTCGGCGGCTGTTCCTGTGCAATCCCTGGGCGCCGCTCTCTGCGAGGGTGGTGTGAGGGGTTGAGCAGACACCGTCTTGCCCTGCACTTGGCGTGATGGTCAGGGACAGTGACAGGTGGTGGCGCAGGCGGTGAGATAAGCGGGTGGCGGGAGCAAGCATCGGGCAGAATGTAACCTACGCACATGGCTGAGTGATGGGCAGGGAGCCAGACGGTTGGCCAAGTAGCCGGCGCGGACTGAGGCCAAGTCTCGGGCCCGGAGCGAGGCAATTAGCAGGTGGCCGGGAAGCTGTTGACAGGCGCTCATAGCTGAGCGATGGGCAAGGGCGGTGGTGTGGTCTTTCAGATTGGGTTCCTCGGACCAGCCTTCTTCCTGACCAGGCTCAGCGGGGTGAGCACGGTGTGGGGCGCGGTGGGATGCATGTGCTGCTCCCAGGTGACCTGCTCCTCCTGTTCCTCCTCTAAAGCAAGCCCTCATGCCGTCAATGGTCTGGCTCAGTGACCTGTTCCTGTGTGGGAGCATGCAGTAGGCACGGCCATGCCCTGCCTTGTGGACGATGCTCAAGGGTGGGGCCTGAACTTGAGGGCGGCGCGGCGGGGCACAGGGTCTGGATGCATTCTCGCAGTCGGGCCTGTAACCGAGGGCGAGCGCCGGCGGGCACAGGGTCTGGATGCATTCTATGATCGGGCCTGAACTTGAGGGCGGCGGCGCGGGCGAGGCACAGGGTGCGGATGCATTCTGTAGTCGGGCCTGAACCTTGAGGCGCGCGGCGGGGGCACAGGGTCTGGATGCATTCACCGCAGTCGGGCCTGAACTCGGGGCGCGCAGGCGGGCACAGGGTCTGGATGCATTCTGCGTCAGGGCCTGAACTTGAGGCGCGCGGCAGGGCACAGGGTCTGGATGCATTCACGGCCGGGGCCTGAACTCGGGGCGCGGCGGGGCACAGGGTCTGGATGCATTCTCGCAGTCGGGCCTGAACTTGAGGGCGGCGCGGCGGGGCACAGGGTCTGGATGCATTCTCGCAGTCGGGCCTGTACTGCAACCACCAGGACATCGGCCCACGCTACTCAGGAGTGCTGCTCGGCATCTCCAACACGGCCGGAGTGCTCGCGGGAGTGCTGGGCACAGCCGCCACAGGATACATTCTTGGTGCGACTCGCCGTACCCCTTGCTCTGCCCAGTCAGTGGCTGTCATCTGCCCCTGTGGGCTCGATCTCTTTCCGTGCAGTCCCTGTGTCAGGCTTGTTCTTTAGCGCCAGGGGCTCACAAATAGATGAACGCCCGTGGGCCAATGAGGTAAACAATGAGGTGCAAGAGAGAACTGAAGCTTGTCGAGCTCCGTTATGCTCCTAAAAATATGGGAGAAGTGAGATCCTGCAGAGGCTGAGCTGTCAACCTGTAGCTCATACACTCGTGTTGTGCAAGCCAGGCTGCCGCCGGCGTAATTTGTACCTGAGTTGCTCGGCCATGCTTTCTCCGTGCCTCCATTCATGCCACTCGCACCACTTATCTCCGGCTGTCTCTCTTCTATCCTCTTTTATCCTCACCGATCTTTCTCCCCTCCATGATGACAGTACGGCTCTGGCGATGGTGGGAGGTGAGTTGTGGGGAGAGAGACTGGAACTGGGGATGGAGTGTTGTGGCGCTCTTTTACCTTGTTGGGACGGTGATTTGTGGGGCCAGAGACTGGAACTGGGGATGGAGTGTTGCGGCGCTCTTTACCTTGTTGGGACGGTGATTTTGCGGGGCCAGAGACTGGAACTGGGGATGGAGTGTTGCGGCGCTGTTTTACCTTGTTGGGACGGTGATTTGCGGGGCCAGAGACTGGAACTTGGGACGACGTGTGGAGCGTTGCAGTGGTCTTCTACCTCATTGGCACAGTGATCTGGAATGTCTTCTCCACAGGTGAAACCCAAGACCCGACCTGCTCCCCACTTGGAAGCAACCCAGTCGGGCGCTCTGTGGGCTGCTGTTGGGTTTTTGGGTTGGGCACCCTGCCGCAACCACGTGGACAACTGGACGAGATGCGCACTGGTGTGTGCGAGCAAGTCGCTACGTGCGTGTTGCATTACCATCCATGCCGCGCTGCATTTCTTTAGGGGCGCATGTGGCGGGTGGCATCATGTCGCGGACCCGCCCTGTCCCTGAGTACGTCTAGCATCCACTGGGACGATGGTTGGCTGGCTTTTATGGACGGGCCGGGCCTTGTGCAGTTTGGTGTATGTATTGCACTGCCATTGTTAGTTGCGGGGTTCACGTGCGCTCTGTTGGGAGGGGCATCGCCTCCTGCTATTGAATGGAGTATCACGCTCTCCAGTGATCCGAGCTGCTGCGGTCGCGTCAGGGAGCGCCTCGCCTGACCGCAGCTGGTGGAGCCTCTTCTCGAGCTTCACAATGTTTGCCCGAGTCTGCGGGAGTGAGGTGCACAAGCTTAGGCGCCCTGGTCTCTGGGAGCCCCGAGGAAGCCTTGAGGAGAGGGATGGGAAACGATCTGGAATTCGCTTCCTTCTTGCGCTTCTGCCAAGCTGATGCAATCTTTGCACGGCTTGGTCTGCAATGGTGCAGTGCACATGCTTCATTGTGTGGGGAGATAGGAGACCAATCCCTCGCGTGTGCGGCGTCGTATGGTGCAGGTGAACAAGTGATTGACTGAAGACAGTAGCATATTTACCTACGGTGCTCAGCCATTGTATCAAGGCTGAGGGTGCTGTGGATATGGGCACTCACGCACTCGAGTCCAGCAAGCAGATGTGTGATGCCTCGTTTTGATTTTTTGAATGACTCGTTAGATGTTTCAAACTGGCGAAGCCCTCAAGAAGACATCGTAGCAAAAAATGGTGCGGGTAGAGATATTAATGCCTCAATATGTTGCCTCCTTTGGTCGAAGGTGTGGGACACTTCAGGCTAATATTAACATTGTGTTCGTTTCAGTAATATTATTGCCACGTGACATGTGGTTATGCTGAATGATGTTTCTTGTTGGCATTACCAACACCTTTGTGTGCATGCATGGGTGTTCAGTAAATGCAGAGCTGGCAGAGAGATTTTGAGTAAAACGTCAGGTCAGACACGATGTGGACATCAGAACGAATCAACTCACGTCATTGTGAAAGATATATTTGATAGAAAACATGTATGTGTGTGTATACACAACGATGTTGTATTTAGAGGAGAATGGGACTCATATCAAAAATTGAGTGGGGCTTGATTAACAAGGGATCCGGACCCTTTCTATCTATGGCTGCATGGCATCTGTTTGAATACACAAATATGCTACGGTGAGTGTATAGTATGATCCTGAATGTCAGATGTTTCAAGTGCGTCACCGATGAGAACCCCCGGGGAATGCGTCATGGTGTGGGTGACAAAAAGTAGCGGATATAGCAGCAGCGCCAGTTGCGTTGTCCCTCTGCGAAGTCTTTAGTTGGAGATCCAAGGTTGAGAACGAATGTGAAACCTAGGTCGGCGAACCCCAGGTATTACATAATAATATATAAAGGGGTATCAGAAACTTTATTGTAAGGTTCACATCTCACAATGGAAAGGTCAAACGCACAGCATATACATACATACATACATATATATATATACATATATATATATATATATATATACATAACTTGACACAATATCGAGCAAGTTGCGTGCTCTATAATAAAGCACCGGGGAACCCCTCGGACGGCTTGGCAGTTTTGGGTTTGGGAACAATAAAGCCCAAACCCAAAACGCATCTTGACGACCCGCCCCATCCGTTTTGCGGATGCTTCACTCCAGACCGTGTGCTTGCGAGGTGCCACAAATATTTCTACCAACAGTATTCGTTCTCGTGCGCTGTGGCCGATTCGGCAGAGCATGGAGGTGGGCTGATTTGGCAAAGAATGGAAGCCGGCCGGCTTTTCGAAGCATGCGGGCGAGCAGATACAAGACAGGGTCAATGGCATTAAGCGCAGGGGGGGGAGGGGGGGGAAGTATAGTAAGGCTGCGTGGTCTTGTCAGTGGAGCTCATCGAAGCAGCGTGCAGGGGCATGGGCGGGGGCAAGGATGGATGAGGCGGCTCGTACCCGTGTGGTCTCGTCGATGTAGGTCACGAGCGCGCCGATCTTGTCCTCGTACACCTGATCCATCCCAGGCGCCGCATTGCCACCAAGGCTGTCATGGAGAGTCGCTCGCTTACCAAAGCGCCCCTCGGAGTGGAACCCCCCGCAAGCTACAAACGCGTGGCTCGCAGTCTACGTTGCGAAGACGATTGATGGTGAATCGACAATGGGCTGCGCGGAGGGACGCTGACACGCGCTCGATGAATGCGCTCTCTCGCGGACATGCAATAACCCTGGGCCATGATCAGCTCCACATGAGCTTCGTTGAGAACGCAACGCCGGGCGGAATGTCACACGCATCCACGGATCTGACCACCGCATTCATGCGACATGATGTGCGCACTGCACAGCATGAGGCGCGACAGCCGAAGCCAGCCCACCACCCGGCCCTTCACGAGTAAAACCATGGGTGACCAGACTGCTCGCAATGGAAGCAGAAGGGGCGGAAAGTATCTTACATGGTTTTAGATGGTGGGTCAGGCGTCACGCATTCCATGGGAGGGGCGGCATTAGACAAGGTGTAACAAACGCCGGCCTCCCATGCTACCGTGCCGGGTTTGTCCAGCTAGTGACAGTCGTGACAGATATGACGAGCATGACAGATCTCGCGTGGGATGACTGCTCGAGAGAAATAGACTTGGTGAAGAAGATATGGTCATCGTCAGGTGACCGCGAAGTGATAAGAGGATATGACAGTTACAAGTTTGCCACTGACGTGTCAGTCAGAATACGGTAAACGGTAACATGGTTAAAGCTGGCATAGAATATTGACTTTCTATTGGCAGATGAAGATTTCAGGGCGGAAGCCTGTTACAGTTTTTGCAGATGTGACAATGAGTCGAGATATAAGTAAGCTCTGACCGCAGGTCAGAACTAGAGGACTCATTATTGTTTTGCCTTCGCAAGTGCTAGGTGGCTGTTCGCGTGCCAGTGCTAGACCGCTAAGACAGTTCTGCTCACAGTTTTGTACAATAATTCGTACTTTTGATTATTCTGCTGATCTTTTGATGAATATATTTTACTGCTGTTTTTATCTTTTTACAAAACAATAATGTCCTGCGCGGAGCGGCTTTTTATTTCAGTGCGAATTCAGAAGTAAGAGACCCTTTGGCGACAAGTTCACGGCAGTTGGGAACAGCAGATTCGGGAGACAGGCGATTCCAGGGACACCCACGGTGCACTGGCCTAACTGTAAACAAGTGTGCGTCACTAAGAGCTAATTAGCGACGGCATCAGCTTGGACAGCGACAGCGACAGGGCAAATCAGCAGTGAATGACCACCTTTATGAGTAGTTCCTATCCTGCGGTCCCTCTAGTTGACCACCTTGTCCAAACGGTGAATCCAGGGACACCCTCGGTGTACTGGCCTAACTTGTAGGCAAGTGTGCGACCTAGAAGCTAATTAGCAGCGGCATCTGCCTGGGCTGACTGATTAGAAGTGGATCAGCAGTGAATCACTACCTGAATGAGTGGTCTTTTTATCCTGCGGCTCCCCTGGCGTTACCACCTTGTCTGGCGGAGAATCCAGGGACACCCACGGTGTACTGGCCTAAGCTTGAAGCAGGAGTGTCTCCAGAAGATAATTAGCAACGGCATCAGCCCTGAAGGCAACGAGTGGGTCAACTTTACATATTACTTACTGTTCTGGCAACGGTGTTTGGTGAATCCAGGCGTAATCTGCGCACTGGCTCAGCTTGGAGTACTGTTGGTTATTTTTAGAATACCTGTGGATTAACCGCTGACGCTCTCTTAGCCCTCTTGCGGCTCTTGGCAACTTGTGACCTTCGGTGAGGCCCCTATGCCACCGGTTACCTTCTTGATGAGCAGTGGCTGTGCGAATCCAGGGGTGCTCAGCACACTGGCTTAGCCTTTAGCCCTGCATAGCGGTCTGCACTCTTGGTTATCTGGGTGAGCAACGAGTCTTCATGGCAACTGTTTGACTCTTAATGAGCAGTGGCGTTGCGAATCCAGGGGTGCTCAGCACACTGGCTTAGCCTTCAGCTCTGCGTAGTGACGTTTGTTTCTGGTACCTTGGCTGAGAACAAGTTTCCGATGACAACTTCTGTGCTCTTGATGAGCAGTGGCTCTGCGAATCCAGGGGTGCTCAGCACACTGGCCTAGCCTTAAGCCTTTTTCACACGAATATCCTGCATCCGCCGCTGATCCAGAGTGCCGAGACATATTGTTACGCCCTTGGGCCTGTGCTGGTCGCACGCGTCTCGCCCTCCCACTTGTTCAGGACGGTGGGAATCCAGGGGCACTCAGTGCACTGGCCTAAACCAGCCTGAATTAAGCCTGCATTCTACTGGTGAACGAGCTTTACGCTGAGAGACGGCACACCTCCTTCGCCCCACTCGTTGAGCATTGACATAGCACTTGACCACGGAGGGTGAGGCAGAGTTGAGCACCGCCGCTGTCCAGTCCTCAGAACGGGAGGCACGGCGATTGGCTCGAGAGAGGAACACTCAGAGACGAATCACTGGCTTTATGAGCACAGAGGGGTCGGCTCCAGAATCCAGTCCCTCGACACCAGTATCACCACCAGCAGCAACAGCAGCAGCAGCAGCAGCAGCAGCAAGCGCAGCACTTAGAGGAGGAGTGACAGCTCCAGTTCCCGCAGCCAGCAGTTTTCTTTTCGCACTGACAGCCTAGACGACATGGATCAGCCCGACAGGGACAATGATGGACTTGATACGGTGGACTCGAAGCTTCGCTACACTGGTGGCAAGAACGAGGACAGAGCAGCTTTATTTCATCAGGCGTTTTGTGGAGATGGTGGGAAGAGCGCAGCGAGCTCATGAGTCCATGATACGCAGGCACATGAGGTCAGCAGCTTTCCAGGGTCTCGACGCAGAGGCAAAGCAGGCCCTCAGGAACTCCCAGCCAGACTACAGATCATTATGGGATCTCTTGCCCTCGATTCTGGCAGGGGATGATCATGCCACTTCGGTCGCTTACGACTGGTGGTGCGCCGCATACTTGAAAAATGGCCTTATGGCTTCCCACGCGTTTCACGTCTTGAAGGACATCTCTGAGAGGGACTCTTTCCAGGGCTCGGTGCGCTGTGCGCTGCCCCCTTTTCATGAGATGAGGCCAGGGGAGACAATCATGGGCAGTCTGCAGAAAGTTCCAAGATGGTGATGCTGATGGTGAACCGTCTGACGATTGGGAAGTGGAGGGAACCTCGACCAAGGGTCTCACAGACACGGATGGCACTGAAGATTCTCACTATTTCTGGGCTCTGAGGGCTTTCGTTGCACAACTTGAGGCCCGAAGTTTCTGATGAAGGGCACCAAGGAGAAGGAGGACCTGCTGGTGGCCAAGTCGCAGACCCCCGAGCAAGATGGCCTCGCCTATGTGAAGAGCTGCCGCCGCAGGGAGTCCGCGCTCAACGCTGGCAAGAGGATGGAGGACTCCATCATCAGGCAGGACATTGAAGAGTGCGTCAACGGGGGCTACGCATCAAGGAGTACAAGGAGCGCGTGTCAGAACAGCTGCGAGTCAGCCATCCTGCCCCCAACAAGGTGACGTGGGAGGACCTGGAGGTCATTGTAGAGGTCCAGGACAAGCTGAAGAACGATGCTGAAGCCTGGGCATTGACGCTTCAGCAGGAGCTCACGCGCAGGTCAAGGTAGCTGCGTCTACTCCTGCTACGAGGCGAGGCAGCTTGGACTTGACCTCCCCGAGCTGGTGGCTGCCATGAGGCGCTCTGGTTCTGCCAGGAGAACTGGGGACAGGCGTAAGAAGGACCACAAGAAGAAGGAGCCAGCTCAACCTGCCAACGACGACGCAAAGAAGCCACCGAGGGAGGCGAACAACGCTGAGAGGGACAAGTCTACCTACAGCAGAGTTCCACCACCTGACGCTCCCAAGGACAAGCAGTGCAAGTACGGTTTCACGCGCTTGTGGCACACCCCAGAGCGCTGCTACACTGGGTGTCGCGACTCCCACGTGCCCCCGGACTTCCACAAGAACCGGAAGAACTCGAAATACCCAAACGAGGTCAAGAACGCCAAGCTTCGCGAGTACAACATCGCGCACCGCTTCGACAAGCACAAGATGGGTATCACCACCGAGGAGTGGCTCAAGCTGCCGGAGGCCAAGCAGCAGCAGGTGGCAGCCAGTGCCGAAGTGAAGGAGAAGCTCGCTGCTGAGTTGTCAGGTTTGCAGGCAGCAGTGCCGGCCAAGGGAGGCAAGAGCACAGAGGCACAGGCCCAGTCAGAGGCGAGTGATGACGACGCGGAGTACCACTCCAACTTCAACGAGCGAGAGGAGTACGACGTGGACGGGCAAGTGTGCTCCACCGAAGAAGGGTTGGTTGCCAGCGACCACACTGAGCCGGGTCCTGCACCAGAGTTACAGGCGAGGGCCGCAGTTGCCCTGGGGAACACGCAGAAGTTGCAGGGCTTCCCAGTCAAGACGCCTGAGGAGTTCGACAAGGACGCCCAGGTGCCCAGGGCCCCTCCTCCAAACCTCTTGAGCAGGAAGTTCCACCTTTTGGCGTCCCATCTGCGCAGCTCCACGAGAACCTGCTCGCAGATTGCTGTGATCCTGTTGGCCCAGCGTGCTATAGACCTCCCGAAGGACATCGAGAATCTTCTGGCCCTTGAGGAGATCGAAGGCAACGAGCCCGTGGACACGGTCGTGCAGCCCACTGAGGTCAACGAGCACCAGCTCAAGGACCTACCCGTCACGGCTGTGCAGGAGGTGGAGAAGGGGGTAGCAGAGTGCGCAGCGCACCCGGATGTCGAGGAGTTGCCACTGGACGAGATGCCAGACGGAGTGGTCGACAGCCCCACAGCCTGGTGTGCAGCCGCTGCCTGCGTGACTGACCTGGGGGTGGTCGATTTCAGCGAGCACGGACATGTGCGGGCGGGTACTATCAAGACCCGCGCCTATGATGTGCTGAGGAAAAAGATGAAGCAACACCTGACCGAAGAGCAGACTCTGCTTATGGCACAGGTGCAGCCGATTTGCAAGCTTCAGAACGCCACTCTTTGTGAGGGCTTGGCGCTGGTGTCTTCCGGGGGTGAGCTGATGCTCTACCGGGCCATTCTCATGGACACCGGTGCCAACTGCAACATCATCTCAATCGCCGTCGTCAGGCGACTGGGGCTCACGGTCTACGAGGCCAGCACGGGCGCCAAGGTCACCAGGTGTGACAACAGCCCCACCAAGTTCACGCATTACTGTCACGTGGACGTCATACTGGCCGCGGGTACACCGCAGATGACGCTTCATCGGCTACATGCCTTCGTTTCATTTGAGCCCGACAACTCGTGGGACCTGTTGGTGGGCACCGGGCCGCTGAAGAACTCCCTCATGATCGACATCAAGCTTGGGAGTGGCGTGGCTGTGTCTCATGCGCCCTCAGTCTTGGGCATGGACACCCAGGTGATACTTCCGCTGGTGGACATGACGCCACCCAAGCGCCCCAACAGCGCCAGGCGAGTGGACCCTATCGTTTGCTTGACGACGGAGATCTTTGGCCCGGACCTGGTGTGCGGGTGGCCATCGCACCGTCCTTCCAGTGCAGAGGAAGAGAGGGTCGCTGCCTCCGGGGTGCGCTCTGAGCACATTGATGACATCGAGGCGTCGCCTGTACCGTCACCTTCGCCTGCATCAGAGCCTGGCGAGCTCCCACTGGCAGTACTGCAGCAACGAGCCCGCACCTGGACTTGTCCCATGGACGAGCGCCGGAGGAGTGTGTTGCCATTACTGGCAAGTACCTCGCGGGAGGAGTCAGAGCGCATTCTCGAACGCTTCTGTGCGAACCCGCTCCATTGGGAGGGCGGCAGGGTGAGGCGTTGGGACGACCGGGCGAGCGACGTCACTCCCGAGTACAGATGGAAGCTGAATCAAAGGTTGTACCGGGACAGGAACGACATCGCGTGGCTGTGCCACATTGTCAAGCATCCCAGTCCCGACCTGTCAGATCCACCTTCCGATAGGCATGTCTGCGTGGAGTTCGCCCGGTGTGGTGAACAGAAATGGGTAAGGGAAGATCAGCTGAAGTGGCTCAACTGGCTGGGCATTGATCAAAAGTTGTACCAGGACGAAGAGAGTGACAAGTGGGCGTTCAGCGACAGCTACACCACGCGCATACCGTCCAACAAGCGGAATGTCGTCTACCCCCAAAATGGTCCGATGCTCGACACCAGCAGACTCCAGACTGAAGATGCTGCAGAACAAGGTCCAGGCGCTGCAGAAGTATCCCAGTTGTGAGGTCACCGGCACCCTCATGTGGGATTTGAAGAAGCGAGTCTTCTGCGTTCAGCCCGACACGGTCGCTCAGTACATCGACCTGATGCAATCCACACTGGACCACGCGTCAGTGTACAACAGCGAGGAGCTGCTGCAGGAGCTCCAGTTCCCTCACTGGTACGAGCACGCTGGCGTGTGGGAGTATCAGTTGCTCAGGTACCTCCAGCCAGTGGACATGGAGCTGCTCAGGGAGGGGATCTACGAAGTGTGGCGGAGGAATGGCCAGGATCGGCTACCCTTGGAGCTGGTCCAGCTGGAGCCCAACTCCAAGTTCTACCCAGTAGAAGATGGCCTCGGAGGAGGTGGCAGGGTATTCGCCGACAACGCATCTGCGCAGGAGTACCCACACTTGGGGGAAGGCAGAAAGATGCTCAAGTGTGCTGGCACGAGGGAGTCAGGGCTCGCCGCGATCAGAGCTGATGCAGTGCGCAGGCCACCGCCGCCACAGGCCAAGCGTCGAGCGTCATCGCCGTCCGCGCCTGCCGCAGGGGCAGGACCCTCTCGCGCGACCGCTGGCCCATCTCGAGCCAGGTCTCTCGATCGTGAGAGGTTGGCGCTGTCAAGGTCGCCACCACGCGGAGCGCCAATGGGGTCACCAACACCGTCCCCTCCTTCCAGCGCTGACGGAATGGCAGACGATATTCGCGGGTCGCCACCACCACCCGTGCCTGCCGCAGCGGCAGGACCCTCGCATGCGGTCGCTGGCCCATCTCGAGCCAGGTCACCCGTTCAGGCGCGCTCAGCACTTGACGAGCTGTTGGGGTCGCTACCACGCAACCCGCTGAGGGGGTCGCCATCCTCATCTCCTGCCTCCGACGCAGGAACATGGGCGAATTCACAAGGCGTTCGGTCCCCATCTCCGACGGGGCCACCTCCCTCCCCGCCGTGCGTTCGATCCTCAGTTCAAACGTCGCCTCTGTCCCCATCTCCGACGGGGCCACCTCCCTCTCCGCCGTGTCCCTCCTCTGTGGGTTCAGATTGGCAGGCTGTCGAAGCCGCCACGAGGGTGGAGGGAGCATCCGCCCCGTCAGAGCATATTTTTCTGACTGCTGCTCAGGTGGAGGATTTGAAGTCCCACAGCAACATCACTGTATTCATGGTGAAGTATGTCGTGGACAACATGCGTCATCGCCCTGTCATGTTTCAGCTGGGCGCGTGTTATGCCGGGCGAGGCCGGGACAGCCTTCGCGAGGTCTCCAGCAGCGTAGCGAGACGGCACAACAAGACAATTGCCTGCGCCCAGAATGGCTGGCATCTTCCTCTGGGGGGTCAGACCAGGTCCTCCAACTTGCTGGAAGCCGTTAAGTTGACCTACGACGATTTGGTGCCGTTCGGCGGTGAAGGTCGACAAGCGCATAACTGTGTGATGACACTGTGCGCATACCTGGCGCATCCGGACCGCGCACGTGCTTCGCTGCAAGGAGAGCCCGACTGCCAAGGCGGTGTACTACATCTTCGAGGACCATGAGCGGGTGCTGTCTGGGCGCGCTCAGTTCAAGGATTCGTATCTCGCGAACGAGAATCGCAAGTTCACACTGATGACGTATGTGCGGAGTACGAAGGCCGCTCCTTGGGTGCGGCCGGCACTGGAGCTTCTGGAAAGGCGCATTTGCCCACCTTCTGCGGCAGGGCCACACGCGCTTCGCGCTCAGGTGGCGGATAGGCCTGAGCACATGGACGAGGACGACGATCACCCGATACAGGCATGTAGCACGGCTAGGTGGGCCCGGATTGCATAATCGATGAAAATGACATTTAGAAGTCGCAAGAAGTTTCAAGAAGTACTTAGTGGTTAAAAGAAATCATCTAGAGGCAATATTTTATATTTTTGATAATTGTAGTGGCCACAGGGCTGCTTACAGGTCGCGGACGGGCTGCCGTACATACATTGCATATCTTGCGGGCGCGTGAGATATGCAAATGATACGGGGAAGTTATTAGAAGTTGTGAGAAGTATCTAGAAGTCATCCGTAGGCAATGAGAAGCAAAATTTCACATCGGGACATATTCACGGGGTGCTGGGGAGCTAATTTCGTCTGTAAAATGGCTGCAAAGCAGAAATTGCATATCTTGCGGGCGCGTGAGATGTGCAAATGATACGGGGAAGTTATTAGAAGTTGTGAGAAGTATCTAGAAGTTATTACTAGGCATCGAGAAGTGATATTTCACATCGGGTCACATTCGCGGGGCGTTGGGGAGCTAATTTCGTCTGTAAACTGACTGCAAAACAGAAAATGCATGTCTCGTGGGCGCGTGAGATATGCAAATGATACGGTGAAGTTATTACAAGTTGTGAGAAGTATCTAGAAGTTATTATTAGGCATCGAGAAGTGATATTTCACATCGGGTCACATTCGCGGGGCGTTGGGGAGCTAATTTCGTCTGTAAGCTGACTGCAAAACAGAAAATGCATGTCTCGTGGGCGCGTGAGATATGCAAATGATACGGTGAAGTTATTACAAGTTGTGAGAAGTATCTAGAAGTTATTACTAGGCATCGAGAAATGATATTTCACATCGGGTCACATTCACGGGGCGTTGGGGGCTAATTTCGTCTGTAAACTGACTACAACATACTTTTACTTTGCCCTAATGATACGCATATTATTTGCAGTTGCAGGAGTCATGGGGCACTAGCCGTTGCCGGGTGGCGGGTGCTCAAATTCAAAGGTGGCTCAAATTCTGCAACTCCTCTATGGAGCCGCCCGAGGCCCTACCCAAGTCCGAGGTATTCAATGGCTGGGTCTGCTGGAGTTGCTGGAGTTGCTGGAGCTGCTGGAGCTGTTGGAGCTGCTGGAGCTGCTGGAGCTGCTGGAGCTGTCGGGCCTGTGGTTGCTGAAGGAGCATGGGCTGGGACTGCTGCAGAAGGGGTTGCAGCTGCTGGGTCTGCTGGAGCTGCTGGAGCTGCTGCAACTGCTGGAGCTGCTGGAGCTGTTGGAGCTGCTGGAGCTGTTGCAACTGCTGGGGCTGCTGGAGCTGCTGGAGCTGTTGCAACTGCTGGGGCTGCTGGAGCTGCTGGAGCTGCAAGGGCTGCTGGAGCTGCTGGAGCTGTTGCAACTGCAGGGGCTGCTGGAGCTGCTGGAGCTGTTGCAACTGCTGGGGCTGCTGGAGCTGCTGGAGCTGTTGCAACTGCTGGGGCTGCTGGAGCTGCTGGAGCTGTTGCAACTGCTGGAGCTGCTGGAGCTGTTGCAACTGCTGCGTCTGGGGTTGTTGCAGCAACAAGGGCTGGGGTTGCAGCGGTTGGAAGGCTTGCTGCAACAAGGGAGGCTGGGACGCTTCCTGTCCTACTTGCAGCATCGGCACCGCCTGAGGCACCGCCTGAGGTTGCTGCTGAGGGCTTTGCTGCTGGGGGGGAGGGTTGGTGGTGCCTCCGCTGTCGGCGCGCTGGGCGCATCTTCCCCTGGGCTTGCCATGAAGTCCGCCACTTGGCGCTCCAAGGCCCGCTGCTGGCGTTCCTCCGACAGCTTCAGCTGCTGGGTGAAGTGCGCCTCCTGCTGCTTCAGCATCTTCTGGCTCGCCTCCTCCTGCCTCGCTAACACCGCCGTTAGCTCCTCCACCGTGATTCCCCTCACCGGTGGGGCCGCCTCGGTAACCTCCGACAGAGCGACAAGCGGTTGAGGGGGGGCCACCGTGCGGGCTGACGGCGCCGGCGCCGCGCCCCTCGTTGACGCACGCCCCGAGGCCGGCAGGCTTCCGCTGCCAGCAGAGGATCTCCCCCTTTTTTGACCCTTTGCTGAAGTTTGCGGGTCACCGCCACCCGAGCTCAAGCCCCTACCAACCTTAGCCGGCTGCCGTATCCGCGGGAGGCTCGACCTCTCCGCCGGGTTTCCCTGGGAGTTGGCTCCCGCGAGTTGGCTCCTCAGCTTCTTCCTCGGTGGGGTGCCGGCGGTATCCACGTCCTCGCCCTCGTCCACCGCCGGGACGGCAATCGCCGACGCACCACCCTGCGGCTCTGCATTCGCACCCCCTCCCCGCGGCAGGTCCACGAAGACGTAGTCATCTTGCGTGTAGTACGGCGACGAGAAGATGTCACCCTGAAGATCCTTTGCCGTCAATTGCCTCACGATCGGAGGCAAAGAGACACCTGTGAAGAGCCCACAATCGGACGTCGAGCTTGTCAAAAAGAAATTGGGGGCTACCACTTAGACAAAAGCAATTTCACCGCAAGCATGCTCAGCACCCCCGCAAGAGTACCGATTCACACAAACAAAGAGAATGCCGTACCGTTCTCCAAGCCGTAGTGCTTGTGCAGCTTGATGAGCTTCGGGAAGAAGATTCTCGCGCACTCGTACACAAGGTCCGACCCCTCTTCAGTCTTGAAGTGGGCGGCACCACGGGTCTTATCCGTGCTCCCCTGGTTGAGCCGGTTCATCCTGAAGATGTGCGTAAGGTGCGGGGTGGCGTATCTGCCGTGGATTGGCCCACCGCATATGGTGAACCACCCACGGTCTTTCACGTGCAAGATCGTCCCCGCAATATACGCGCCCTTGTATGCTTGCCCTTGGTGATACACGACGGATCCCCTCTCGAAACGCCCCTTGGACTTTTCCGTGTACCCCTCCTTCCCATGCACCCCATCCCCCGCCACGTACACCACCGGTGCTAACTGCGGCAGATCACGGTGATGCACCCAACGGGGATACATAGCAACACGTTGCTCCAACGTGGCCTTCGCCCACCCCGGCCAATCCGCGGCAGCGGGCGCCTTCACGACCACCTCCGCCGGTGCGGGCTCTCCCGCCGCGGGACCCTCTGCGATTGCGGCATCCTCCACGACCACCTCCGCAGGTGCGGGCTCTCCCGCCGCGGGGCTCCCCGTGATTGGGGGCGGAGCCAACACCACCTCCGCCGGTGCGGGCTTTCCCGCCGCGGGACCCTTTGCGATTGCGGCATCCTCCACGACCACCTCCGCAGGTGCGGGCTCTCCCGCCGCGGGGCTCCCCGTGATTGGGGGCGGAGCCAACACCACCTCCGCCGGTGCGGGCTTTCCCGCCGCGGGACCCTTTGCGATTGCGGCATCCTCCACGACCACCTCCGCAGGTGCGGGCTCTCCCGCCGCGGGGCTCCCCGTAGTTGGGGGCGGAGCCAACGCCACCTCCGCCGGTGCGGGCTCTTCCGCCGCGGGACCCTTTGCGATTGCGGCATCCTCCACGACCACCTCCGCAGGTGCGGGCTCTCCCGCCGCGGGGCTCCCCGTGATTGGGGGCGGAGCCAACGCCACCTCCGCCGGTGCGGGCTCTTCCGCCGCGAGAACCTCCGTGCTCGTGGGGGCGGGAGCGTCCGCGGGTTGCTCCGCTCCCGACGGCGCTTCCACATCCCCCTCACCAACCACGGGGGGTGTGGCCGCTTGAAGGGGCGGTGGCCATTGCTTGAGCGCGCCTTCCAGCAGCAGGGCGCCTACTTTTGAGAGCTTCGGCGCGTCCTTCTCCGCTTGCGAGGCTGGGTAGACCGTGCGCTTCGCCATGCACTCCGGTCTACCACAGTTGTTCGGCTCTTCAATGCCTTTGGCTAAAAGGCACACGTTGTGGTAGCTCGCACCGCAGTGCGAGCACTTGTGTACTCCACGTCCATCGTCTTCCTGGCAGATGAAGCAGCAGACTTCAGGTGCTGGCGGAGGGGGTGAGGGCGGAGGAGGCACGTCGAGCCCGCCTAATTCATACCACACCAAAACCATGCGCGTTTACACAAGCAGGGTTTCGGGCATTATCCATACGCATGACTATAGGCTCTACCAACATGAGATTCGAAAAGGTGCTCACCATCTTCTTGCCCTGTATAGCATCTATCGTATGCTATTGTCAGGGCATGATCGAAAGCATTCCAATCTAATGCTTTCCTCACGGCGGTCTTCGGACCTGGCAGCTCCCCCAGTCGTTTCGTCGCCTCCGTGTCGTGCATGTTCACGACAGGGGGCTCCGATCTTCCTCCGCCAGGCTCCTCCACGCATTCCTCGCGACCGCAGTTGAACAAATCTCTCTTTAGGCCTCTTGCCTCTTGACACTTAGGGTGGTAGCGAATCCCGCACACCTTGCATCGCGTAACGAAAGCCCCCTTTTGACAATAGCAGCACCTATCTTCTGCCAGTACCTCTTTGCATTCGCCACACTGCACCCCCGGATACTGTTTATTCGCACAGCTAAAGTGAAAGCTCCTATTGCAAACCCTACAAGTCTGCTGGGGAATTAGTTTACTGTCGCATCCAACGACATGGCAGCGGTGGTATTCAGGGGCGTTTCGGGACACTCTCGACCCACGGGTTCTGGCGGGCGCGCTTTTTCCGCCTCGGTTTCTTGAGGTCATTGCAGTTTCCGAAGTGCTAGCTCTAAGAAGTGTTCTTCAAGAATGGCTTCCGCTCGCTTGCACCAACTGGGGCGCTGAGACGCAGTAACTGTGCATGCATGTGTGACGTCAGCTCAGTATAAATCGAGGACAAAACCGCCCAAGCATTTCTCGTACGTCGATGGATCGGGATCGGATCCGACATACGAGAAAAGTTCATGCACGTTTGACGTCAGCTCAGTATAAATCGAGGACAAAACCGCCCAAGCATTTCTCGTACGTCGATGGATCTGGGATCGGATCCGACATACGAGAAAAGTTATGCACGTTTGACGTCAGCTCAGTATAAATCGAGGACAAAACCGCCCAAGCATTTCTCGTACGTCGATGGATCTGGGATCGGATCCGACATACGAGAAAAGTTTATGCACGTTTGACGTCAGCTTATTATAAATCGAGGACAAAACCGCCCAAGCATTTCTCGTACGTCGATGGATCTGGGATCGGATCCGACATACGAGAAAAGTGTATGCACGTTTGACGTCAGCTTATTATAAATCGAGGACAAAACCGCCCAAGCATTTCTCGTACGTCGATGGATCTGGGATCGGATCCGACATACGAGAAATGTGTATGCACGTTTGACGTCAGCTTATTATAAATCGAGGACAAAACCGCCCAAGCATTTCTCGTACGTCGATGGATCTGGGATCGGATCCGACATACGAGAAATGTTCATGCACGTGTCACGTCAGCTCAGTATGAATCGAGGACAAAACCGCCCAAGCATTTCGTGGAAGTAAGTATGTGAAAATGCTTGCAGAGAAAGACAAACTTGTATATATTACTATGGATATGCATACGCGATATGTCTTGGAATCGGAGCAAACGGTGTAGGAGGGCGCGAATATGGGTGGCAGCACGAAACGGCGCCCCAATCCCACAAGCTTTAACGGTATGAATATCTACACCCCGAAACGTGTGTACAAAAGACATGTGATTGTGCTGCTGTGAGACTTCGCGTCAAGGAAGGGTTTACGTGTGTCTTACTAGATTGTTTGGTGACAGGGACGCATATCGGGGAAGGGTTATTGAACGTCACGCTCGTGCGGGATCAACGATCGTGGCTATTTGGGGTGTTATGTACGACTCTCCACATTACGCTGCTTGCAGTGAGCGTTTTTTTGGCGTTGTGTGGCTCCGACGCTGCCTACAATCCGGGACCGAATTGGGATATTCCTCCCGTTCTTATAGACTTGTTACCCCTTCTCGTAGAGGTTGGAGATTCCGCTCGCATTATACCTCTTGGAGTGTGGCCCCTGAAAGATGATGATATGGATACGCTTGAGACGTTGGTGGGGAAGATAGATTTGTTGTGCGAGGCCTGGACATCAGCAAAAGGACAAGGTGATGTTAATCACGCTCACTCAGAGGAGGTTTGTGACGATGTGGAAATGTCAGACGAGTTGGAAGGTGGGCATGAGGAAACTTACGAACGTCCTAGAGGTCAATTGCCGCAAGTAAGTGACGGTTTTGAGGAGTTGACGCGCGGGAATAAGGGTTGGTGGGTCGAGAAGATGCGAACGGCATTTGGGAGAAGCCCTCACCGCATTGCGGGTGCGGTGAGGGCGTATATCGAGTCCCTTCCGGCGGGCTTGAGTTCGAAGGTGCACAAGGAGTGCAATGCGGCATTGGTGTCGTTAGGTGACCGGCGCGAGGAGACAGTGAAGAATTGTGTTGTGGCGAATTTGAGGGACGCGTTATCACGCTTAGCACGACGAAACACACGTGCGAACGTTAGTCTAACGAGGGGGATAGCGGCTGCGGCATTTGGGAGCAACTTGGCCGAGGATAACTTGGTGCGTACGGCTTGCACGATGCTTGGTGTGCATCAACGCGTTGGAACGCTTGGGGTGGTCGGAAATTCAAACTTGAGGGAGGGGGCACACATGGGAACTGAGGAGAGAGGGCGTCGTGGCCTTTGGGAGGGCGTGATGCTTGCGGAACGGAGATTGTCTACCCGATGCTTGACAATGGCGACTTGTGCTCTTATTAGAGCTTTTTGGTTGCACCCGGACAACACTCGAGTTAGTCCTTGCAAAAAGGACGTCGTGTTGGCACGTGACCCCAACACCGGTGCTTTGAGAACACCGAGGGAGTTCGTGAGCAAACATTGGTTGGAAGCCTCTCAACTAGTAATATATAGGAGGTTTCAAGCCAAGTACCCCGCTCTCAAGATTGGGCAACGTTCCTTTGAGAAGCAAGGGGTGTGCAAGCCGCACAATGTTGTGCGGCTGCGAAGGAAGGACAACATATCTTGTTGTTGTAGGTACCACGAAGACATGAGAATGGTCCTTGAGGGCTTTGACAAGGCCCGAGAGGCGGTGCATTCACCATGTGCGTGCACTTCGGCGACATGTTGCCCACGGGTTCGAAGGACACCTGAGCATAGGCGAAAGGCGGTGGGGAACACGGGAATGGTTTGCACTATTGCAAAGGCGGGGAGGTCGACATCAACTTTCGCCGAGAGCTTGTTGTGTCCGCGGGTGGGGGATAAGCATGCCATGGAGTGCTTGAGAGGGAGGTGCGAGAAGTGTGGCGGCTTGGCCAACTTCAAAGTGTGTGACAGTGAGGTGCAGCATGAGGCGCAAGTGCCGTGGTCTTGTTACGAGACTTGCGGCACAGGACAGATGGACGAGGATGGTAAGGAGATTCGGCGACTGCAGTTTGTGCAGAAGAAGACGAAGCTGGCCGCCTTGATCGCCAAGTTGCAGGCGCTGTTGCTGGGGCACGAGCCGGGGGCTTCGCCAAACTGTCAGTGCAAGGGGAACTTCTTAGTGAATAGCGCGACCGCAGGGCAACCGGAGGCATGGGCGTGGAAGAAGTTGGAAGGCTGCGGGGATTGCGCGTTTCTGCGGCCATATGCATATCACACTTTCATGGCATTACACCAGCAGCGGCAGTTTCAGACGTGCGTCAGGGATTTGCCACTGGGACATGCGGTGTTCTTGTTTGACTTCTCGGAGAATCATTCATTGAACATTCCTCGAGAAGTGCAAAGTCTGCATTGGGTGGTGAAGCAGGCGACCATATTAGTCTGCGTGGTGTGGAGACATGCGTGTATGGCCGTGGATGGGGTGGAATCAACCGCGGAGAACCCAGTGCTGGTGAAGGATTACGTGTACTTGTTGAGCGATGACCGGAAGCACGATCACCGCTTCATTCAGTACATGCGGGAGTTGATCATCAGAGACTACTTCATCGGGAGGGGGATCGCAAAGCCCTTGTTTATCCACGAGTGGGCAGATGGTTGTGCGGGACAAAATAAGTGCGCGGCAGGGTTTGCGGATGTGGCGAATAGCAAATACGAGTGGTCATTAGGTGTACCTTGCCAACGGAACTTCTTTGAGACGGCGCATGCCAAGGGGGAGCAGGATGGGGCGGGGGCGCATGTCAAGCACGCAGCGGCGGTGGCGGTCATATCAGAGGGTGACAAGTGGTATGCCCGCATCAATTGCGCTGCAGACCTGCATGCGTTCTGTTGCGAGAGATTGAGCCGACGTGCGGATAGCAGTTACGCCAAGGCAAGAGCGAGCTTCAATCAACGGTTTTTTTACTTGGTACCAGAGGACGCACTGCACGAGGAGGCGGGAGGATTGCATGCGGTGGATCACAATGCTGGTGCAGCATACCAGGCGGTGGATGGGACGCAGCGCTTGCATTCTGTAAGGGGGGGGGAGGGCGAGGGGAAGTTGATGGTACGTGAGCGTACATGCTATTGTGTGAATTGTTATGCGGAGTGTGTGCGCTCCATTCCGGACTCGGAGGGATGCTTGGAGACGTCCCACGTGGATGCGTGGAGAGATGTGGAGTTGCGGCCGGCTACGGGCGCGGCCGCCGTGAGGATTCGCGGCATGGTGGAGGAGTATGCGGCGGGTGTGAGTGTAGCCGTGCGGCGTGGTAGCATCATGGCGGTGAAGAAGGATCCTACGGACGCATCACATGCCTACTACTTGGTGAAGGCGCTGTCTGGTGTCACGGAGGTCGGCGGGAGGATCCGCCGTGATGACTATAGACAGACATTTGCTCCTGGAGACTCGGTGATTTCGGGGAGATACTTTGAGTGGACGGATCCAAACGTGCGAGATACATACACCTTAGATACTAGCAAGAAGTGCTTGATTCCGTGTGAAGCCGTACTAGCATGTGATGTTCGCCTAGTTAAGAGGGGGGATGTGCACATGCTACCCCTGAGGGAGCATCAGCGGTTGTTGGCACTTTTGTGAGATTCTAGTGTTATGTAGATGTATATATTGTATATATTGTAGATACGGCCATGTTGCGGTGTATATTGTTATGACTTGTACATACTTCGAATAACTTCTCCGTATCACGTGCTACATCTCACGCACCCGCAATATATGCAATTTCTGCTTTGCAGCCCTTTTTACAGACGAAATTAGCTCCCCAGCACCCCGTGAATATGACCCGATGTGAAATTTCGCTTCTCATTGCCTAGGTATGACCTCTAAATACTTCTCACAACTTCTAATAACTTCACCGTATCACGTGCAACATCTCACGCGCCCACGAGACATGCATTTTCTGTTGTTGCAGTCAGTTTACAGACGAAATTAGCCCCCCAACGCCCCGTGAATGTGACCCGATGTGAAATATCACTTCTCGATGCCTAGTAATAACTTCTAGATACTTCTCACAACTTCTAATAACTTCACCGTATCATTTGCATATCTCACGCGCCCACGAGACATGCATTTTCTGTTTTGCAGTCAGTTTACAGACGAAATTAGCTCCCCAACGCCCCGCGAATGTGACCCGATGTGAAATATCACTTCTTGATGCCTAGTAATAACTTCTAGATACTTCTCACAACTTCTAATAACTTCACCGTATCATTTGCATATCTCACGCGCCCACGAGACATGCATTTTCTGTTTTGCAGTCAGTTTACAGACGAAATTAGCTCCCCAGCACCCCGTGAATATGTCCCGATGTGAAATATCACTGCTCGATGCCTAGTAATAACTTCTAGATACTTCTCACAACTTCTAATAACTTCACCGTATCATTTGCATATCTCACGCGCCCACGAGACATGCATATCCTGCTCCGCGGCCCATCTGCGACTTGTATAGCAGCCCTGTGGCCACAATAATTATCGAAAATGCAAAATATTGCATTCGGGTGATTTCTTATAACTTCTAACATGTTCTTGAAACTTCTTGCGACTTCTTAATGCCATTTTCATTGATTATGCAATTTATAGTGCAAGCCCGTCCACCTAGCCGTGCTACATGCCAATGTACATTGTCATCGGCAACCAGCTGGCGGTGCGTTTGTGCAGGAATTGAGGACAAGCGCTGGTGTTCCCGCGTCCGCTCCTTCGACTCGTCGTCGTCGTCATCGTCAACGTAAGACAACCGTTGGCCGCAACGGGGCGTCTTCCCACGTCGCGCCCTGGCAGGGATCACCCTGGCCAAGCGTCAACCTCACCTCACAGTGCCCCGCTTCCCCTGCTTCGACATGCAGTGCTGTGACAGAGCAGATGGATTCAGCTGAGGCGTTCGAAAACCACACGCGAGAAGCCCGTGCGCGTTTTCAGAGGGGTCTCCCGAATGCAGCGGGAGGGCGACCCTTCTGAACGAACGTTGCTATGGCCGTGGGCTGCCAGCACAGGCAGTCCGCATGAGGCCGGGTGTCCTGCGGGCGTTCTTGACGCTTGCAGGCAGTGCAGCAATTTGGCGGTGCTTGGGGCGAGTTCCCGTGCCCATTGTTGCCATTTGGGCGTTGTTGGAGGCGTTGAGCTGGCATCTGAGTCAATGCCCTTTCCAGACCTGGTGGTGGCGCCGTGTCGCCTCGTACTGGGGCTCACTTCAGACGTGGTGGTCACTTGCTCGACGTCATCCTCGCCGTGAGTGCTATGGCATTTGGGTGTTGTGGGCCCTCGCCGTCGTTTTGTACGCTGGGCTCCTCTCCGTGCACACCACTGGTGTCTACGCTGGCCTACGCCACGTTAATACGAGTGATACATTGGACAGTGGTGCCCCTCAGGGGGCTGGTTATTTCCCTCGCGTGTTGGTCACGCAGTGTTGAGGCCATGCTCCTCATGATCCTCGCCTGGCTTTGGATCTGTGCTGGTCTTCATTCTGACAACGTTGCGAGCCATGCTTCTCACGCTGCCGACTTCCCTCTGAACGTACATGTCGGCCAATTTAATCAGGGGTGGACTGTCCCGTCCTTACGCTGTTCCCAAGTTTTCTTACTGGGGCGCGTGTCCCTGCCCGCTTTGCCCGTCAGGCTTGACAAGCCTCGTTTTGCGGCACGCTGGGCGCAGCTTCGGCGCAATCTTATGCTGCACCGCGTCGCGCAGGCCGCCTACTTGACGTTCGTCTTCACGCTGGTGGTCTTTGCTGCCGCTGGTGGGAGTTCTCGCTTAACGCACGGGGGGTGGAGAATGATGGCGTGCTTGTTCGCTTCGAACCCGCCGGTAGCCGCAGTGCGGTTCAACAGAATTTTGCGATTTTTCCTGCTCTTGTGCGGGATTTTGTGGGTCGCCGGCAAGCTAGCAGAGGATATGCCTGCACATGGTGCTATGCCATCCGCACGGTTTGCCTGGGGTGCAGCGCCTTGCACTTCCTGGGAGGCTCAGCAGTCGTCAAGGCAGTGGGAGCCGGGCTGGGAGGCCAACGTCGCGGAGCAGGATGAGGTCTTGCCGTACACCGTGTTGGACGAGCTTCAGCCTTTGGGCAAGACGACTGTGACTAAGGACGAGGCAGCGTGGCTCGACACAGAGCTCAACGCCACGTTTGGAGGCCATCCTGACTTCAAGGAGGAGCATTGGGAGGAGATGCGGGCTGTTCTTCGCAGATGCAAGGGCACCTTCGCCAACACCCCTCACGACTTGACAGGCTACAAGGGCAAGGCGGAGCATAACACGTTCTCTATCCCGTTCAAGGACGAGTCCAAGGCTGTTTACCAGAGGCCGAGGAAGTACAGCCCGGGCGAACAGGAGATCATTGACATTCACTGCAAGGCGTTGCTGGAGTATGGCTTCATAGAGCCCGCAGCCAAGCATTGCAGGCATGCAAGCAACGTCGTTGTGGCTGGTAAGAAGGATCACGAGACTGGTTTGTGGACCCAGACACGCTTCTGCGTAGATCTCAGGGGCATCAACCGACACTCTCTCAAGGACAATACCTTGCCGCATCGACCAGAGGAGCTTTACCAGAAGGTGGCGAAGGCGAGGTTCAAGACGACGCTGGATGCCACCAAAGCCTTCCACCAGATTCCTATGGCCACGGAAGAGGACAGGAGTAAGACGGCGTTTTGGCGGAAGAACCAGTTGTACCAGTACACCTCGATGCCTTTCGGGGCTGCTGGAGCAACGTCTGCCTTTGTGAGGATCATGGACTACGACGAGCTACGTCACCTGCAACATTGCACGGTGGCGTACGTCGATGACGTGGTGGTCTACACTGATTCCACGCCTGAGCAGCATCTGAAGGATGTCGAGGAGGTGCTGCGCACGTTAGGAGACGCTGGTATAAGGCTGCACGCAGGCAAAAGCACCTTCGGGGCAGCCACTGTGGACTTTTTGGGCTACCGCATTGGGCACAACTCTATTGGTGCGCAGGAGGCAAAGTGCAAGGCCATCCAGGACCTCCCGAGGCCCCAGGACAAGACTGGGCTCCGCTCTATTCTGGGCATGATGAACTACTATAAGGGCCTGGTGGGTGAGCCAGTGGGACCGAATTATTCTGAGATGGCGCGCCCCCTCAACGACTTGCTCAAGAAAGAGATCACAGATATCAAGGGAGCTTGGGGGAAGGAGCAGGACCAGGCGCTTCAGGACCTGAAGGACTCGCTCTGTGTTAGGAGATAGATGTCTGAGGCCAATCGATTATGACAGGCCCCTCATATTGTACACCGACTGGAGTACCTATGGCATTGGCGCAGTGCTGGGCCAGAAGAACGACGATGGAAAGAAGTATATCTGCATGGCGATCAGTCGTTCCTTGAGCAAAACTGAGAGACAGTACGCTAGCTTCAAAGGTGAGATGCTTGCGGTGGTGTGGGCAGTGCGCACGCTGAGGCAGTACCTGCATGGCGTCCACTTCACGCTGGTGACCGATCACTCGCCACTCACCACCTTGATGGAGAAGTCTGACCTTCAGGGACAGCATCTACGATGGGCGATCAGCCTACAGGAGTTCGACTTCACGGTGCAGTATCGCCCGGGAGCTAAGAACAGCAATGCCGACGTGCCATCTCGCTACCCATTACCGTCCACGACAGACGAGACTGGAGCAAGGCATGAGAGAGAGAAGGCAACTGCGCTTCACGCAGGCGTGGGGGAAGTTTACACGAAGGATTTCTGCGACAGCCTGTGCTTTATGCTGGCTGGGGACACTTCCCCAGGGGAAGAGGTGACGCCAGAGGTGCAGGTCGCTAACCACTGCAAGATGGCCGCCATAGAGCAGCTGGGCACGGGACCGGTACATCGCTTGTTCGATTTGCACCATCAAGATGAATTGGAGTGCAATCAGGCGGCCCTGTTCGACACAGACCAACCCGAGCTGGTGGTCGACTCTGGGAGACTAGCGAGAGCGGCTTGGAAGGCGCTGAGCTTGGTGAGACCCACGCGAGGCACGCATGGTGAAGGGAGTCCTGCTGTATACAGCAATGAATACTTTGAAGGTGAACGCATCTTGAAGCCTGAGAAGGTGGACACCAGAGTGCTGGACAAGCGGTTCTTCTCGCAAGCTCGAGAAGAAGGTGTGGTATGCTATGAGCCGTGTGGAGGCCTCTGTGCTGGCCTAGAGATGTTACTCCGTAATGGAATAAAGGTGGATCGATACTTATATCAAGACATATCATCGGGCAGTCAGGCAGTGGCCAGAGCCAGGTGCACGGCGTTACTGAGGCGATATCCTGACCTTATGTCGCCCGATGCAGTGGAGTTTGGGGCCCTGCCTCACGATCTACACGACACACGAGCGCTGATTTCATACGAGCAGGAGCTCTTCAAGGTCGGCAGTGGGTTATGGTGTGTGGGTTTCCATGCCAGGATCTCTCTCCAGCTGGAACGCTCACGGGCTTGGATGGCAGGCACAGCAAATTATTTTATGAAGTGGTTCGGCTTTTATCCACGCTGCAGCAGCTACAGAAGCAGCGGCCTCCAGGCTATGTCCTGGAGAACGTTTCTCCGCTGTCGCACAGACCTGGAACCAAGATCAGGGACGAAGTGTTCCCGTACATTGCCAGTGTTATTGGCCGACCAGTGTCCTTTGACGCAGCGCAAGCAGGTGCCTACGCTCACCGACTGAGGGCATACTGGAGTAACCTGTTCCAGAACCACCAATTTCGCTCCGTGATGGGCAAGGTGGCGAGGCCAGAAGGGCGGGTCGTATCATCGATCCTATGCAAGGGCTGGCAGCCCAGGCCTGTGGTGAGGACAGACCGCGCACCCCACTATGTGGTGAACGTGGTGGGAGAACCATTGAGGGCCCTTCCCACCATCATGGCAACACAAGGATCTAGAGCATTTCGATCAGCGAGAATGGGCACAGTTGTGCGCAGCGCTGATGAGGACACTGAGGAGGAATCCCGAGAGGTGAACCTCGACGAGAAATCGCGAGCCATGGGCTACAGTGCAAGTGAGCTACGCATGGTGGATGGCCTGAACGACGCGGAGAACTGGTAAGCATTCTGGGCTTGGCCATGGATCGCAGGGCTATGGAGCTGTTGATGGCGGTCGCAGAAGCAAGCAGGCGAAGGGGCTTCCTCACAGCGAGGAGTCCCCAGTGGCGGAGAATTCCCCAGGACAGCCTATCGCTGTAGACAACAACTGGGCAGACCATGCGAGGTCGGACCTTCAGCAGAGACAAGCTTTGCTGGCGGAATGGGTTGGAAATTCAAACGCATACACTCAGCAGGTGGCGAAGACTATGAGTCACCGCGACTGGGAAGAGAAGTTGCAGACGATGTGCTCGCGAGGGCAGAAAGGTGCACAAGGAATCGGTGCCAAGCGACAGAGCGCGGGGACCAAGAAGAAGAAGGAGTGGCAGCTCTACGCCATTGAACAATACCGTCTAAGGCACAAGAGTCACTTCGTGAAGGAGGGCGCGACCCAACCAGCACGCGGTGAGGTGCCTGCTTGGAGTCCGCCTGGTAAAGACAATGAGATGAGAATTCCGAGGCTTGCATGCACCACCAGATTTGTGGACTTGGTGGCCAGCGTTGCAGAACAGCAGGCTGACCGCGACAAGCATCGAGACATACATGATGATGCGTGGTGTCTCAGATGGCTGAATTCTGATGGCTGCGTGGAATTACCGGAGGATGAAGTTCGCCGAGTAAAGAGGCGCGCGGCACGACACCGATGGGATGAGGCCACGGATGAGATCTACATGATCACGTTGTCGGGCAAGGAGGTGAGGATACCAAAGCCTGCCGACCGTTTGGCATTGGTCAAGGAGTACCACTCCAGGACTGGCCATTGGGGTATAAGGCGCACGCAACATCTTTTATGGCAGCGACATTGGTGGGCTGACCTGAAGAAGGACGTAGAGGCGGTGGTCACTCAGTGTGAGACCTGCCAGCGAGTAAAGACTCATTACGCGAGGGAAGAGGCAGTCTTGTCCCCTTTGGAGATCGTATCATTCATGTATCGTTGGTCATTGGACTTGGCATGGCCTTCAAGAAGGGTAACGAGGTCTGGTAACAGCAGGGTGCTCATCATGACCGAGCACTACACCAGATTTATAGTCTGCGTACCCATCCCCAACAAAGAGGCAAGCACCATTGCGGCAGCGTTTCGCAGTCATGTGCTGGCTGTCTTTGGGGCGCCAGCCGAATGCTTGGTGGATGGAGGCAAGGAGTTCGAGGGTGAGTTTGAGCAGCTATGCAGGGATTGCCTTATAGACAGGAGGGTCACCCGCACCAGACTCGCCAGAAGGCAATGGGCTCACTGAGCGAGTAGTACGTACAATGAAGTTCTGTTTCAAGAAGATCGCCTTGGAGAAGGGCCTCGACTACGAGTGGGACGAACAACTCTGGCCATTGGTGCTGAGCTACAATGCAGCACGCCAGGAGTCCACAGGAGTGGCACCGTTCACCCTACTGTTTGCCCAAGAGGCAGTGGTGCCGCCAGATCTGAAGCAGGCGCCTAGCATGGACTTCAGTCCGGAGGTCAGCGACGACAAGGATACCCGAGTCAAGGACCTTCTTCAGAGAGCACAGGTGGTGAGGCGGCTGATGGTGCATGCTAGCTGCAGTCTGGAGATCGCGCAGCACCGTGGCACTTTGCACTATGAAGGAAGAAGAGGTGGTGGTTACGAGCCTAAGCCACATCAGTTCAAGGTGGGGGACTTCGTGTACATCAGACAGAAGCCTCGCAGTGGCATGGAGGTCGCCACCAAGTCCGCCATCCTTAAGCTGGTCAAGATACAGCGAGATGGTGTTGTGGTGCTTGAGGACGCCACCAAGATGAAAGAGAAGAGCATTGTGCAGAGCATTCTTGCACCATGTCACCTACAGGTGAAGGATCAGTATGACTGCAGTGCAGCCGTGCCCAGCAGACATCATGCATGCGAGGTGTGCAGGAAGGCTGATGAAGAAGCAAAGATGTTGTTGTGCGATACGTGCAACAAGGGGTACCATTTGTGGTGTCTTACCCCAGCACTGGATGAGGTACCAGAAGGCGAGTGGCTATGTCCTAGGTGCTCAGGCACGAGGATGCAAGCTGCTAATGCTGAGGTGCAGACCCAGGAAACTAAGGGCTCTTGCGTCTTGGAGGACAGATTGGGGATGAAGGAGCAGCAATTGAACGAGAAGCTGTCCCCAGACATGCGCCTGCTGCCAGCGGACGTGGGTCCCCGTCGCGTGGTGAAGGGAGATAAGTTTCAGCCATGGCAGGCTATCTCGTCAAGGGAGATGATGCTGGAAGAGAAGGACCTGTTCCTCTACATGCCAGGCCAGGTGGACTGGGGCAGACAGGACAAGCTCTCAGAGGCCGTGAAGATCTTCATGCCTGGGCATTGGAATGAGGGACATCGCACCGTGCTGAGCAAGAAGTATCGAGAGCAGAAAGTGATGGCGAGGCAACTGAGGGATGCACCTCTGGTGCCTGCCTTGGCTGAAGAAGAGATTGAAAAACGAGGAGAATTAAGACATATGACCAGGGCCCAGGTGCGCGAGGCTAGCGCGCTACAGTGGGGACTTGAGCTTGTCATCACGGTGCCTTCCGAGGTGAGACGCCTGGCGACAGAGGTGGACTGGAAGTCCATCGATGGCGTGTGGGACCCATGGGCAGGTACTGGGGTCATCAGTGAGGTGATGGTGGAGCAATGGCCACAGTTGAGATTTATGAACAATGTCTGGAACCCTCAGCTGGGTTGGTCTGAGGCGCGTGATGCACTTCAGCCAGGTAACTATCGCATATGGAAGGAGAAGTATGGTGTCTGTGACGCTGTGGTGACCTCTCCTTGGTTTGCCGCGTTGGATATCGCGTTTCCATTGGTAGTGATGGCCAGTCGAGTGGTGGCGTGCGTGCATGTTCCCTCTTATTATCTGACAGACATGACCGAAAGCAGAGCCGCGTACTTCAGACGATTAAGTCAGTCTGGACGCCTGCATGTGATTGGACACCTGGAGCATGGACCTATTGGCCGCAGATGTATGCGGGTCTTGGTGTTCAAGAACCCTTTGGTGAGAGCCAGAATGTTACAAGGTGGAGAAGGTGAAGGCATTGGCATGTTTACCTTCAGTCTGGGCAAGTTCATGGCAGATGGAGATACGACTCAGTATGCTGAACAAGCCCATATTTGAGTCTGTGCTACTGCAGGCAGCAGCTACAGATGGGGGATGTTGGAAATTTGGGCTTGTATATAAGAGCTTGGCATGTGATCTCAGAATATCAGAATTTCAAAAATTTTGTAGCTCTACGATCGTGTGCTGTGTTATTAAGGTATGCCTGGATAATTACCGACACAGGTGAATGTTAAGGACAATTTTGATACATACGCGCGAGTGTTGAGGTTGCTCGGGTCTAGCAGTATTTGTCCCATCATATGCACGCGTTTGCGACAGCTGTAACAAACGCCGGCCTCCCATGGTACCGTGCCGGGTTTGTCCAGCTAGTGACAGTCGTGACAGATATGACGAGTATGACAGATCTCGCGTGGGATGACTGCTCGAGAGAAATAGACTTGGTGAAGAAGATATGGTCATCGTCAGGTGACCGCGAAGTGATAAGAGGATATGACAGTTACAAGTTTGCCACTGACGTGTCAGTCAGAATACGGTAAACGGTAACATGGTTAAAGCTGGCATAGAATAGTGACTTTCTATTGGCAGATGAAGATTTCAGGGCGGAAGCCTGTTACAGTTTTTGCAGATGTGACAATGAGTCGAGATATAAGTAAGCTCTGACCGCAGGTCAGAACTAGAGGACTCATTATTGTTTTGCCTTCGCAAGTGCTAGGTGGCTGTTCGCGTGCCAGTGCTAGACCGCTAAGACAGTTCTGCTCACAGTTTTGTACAATAATTCGTACTTTTGATTATTCTGCCGATCTTTTGATGAATATATTTTACTGCTGTTTTTATCTTTTTACAGATGTTGGAAATTTGGGCTTGTATATAAGAGCTTGGCATGTGATCTCTGAATATCAGAATTTCAAAACTTTTGTAGCTCTACGATCGTGTGCTGTGTTAAGATATGCCTGGATAATTACCGACACAGGTGAATGTTAAGGACAAGTTTGATACATACGCGCGAGTGTTGAGGTTGCTCGGGTCTAGCAGTATTTGTCCCATCATGTGCACGCGTTTGCGACAAAGGAACCTCACAGACACCGAGGGATGGCCGGGGCGCGCCTCCGTGGCGCGGCGGCTCTCCTCCGGGTTGGACGCGCTCCGTGCTTGCGCCTGCTCCAGCTCCAGCTGCAAGGACTCCACCTGCATCCCGCAAGGCCCTCGCACTCTCCTGCCTCAGGTCCCACCTAAACCCTGAACCTCTACAGACCCTGTTCCCTTTTGTGAGGTCTGCCACAATACTGCACACTCCCCACCCCCAAAATAAGATAAGGGAAAGCCGAGAAGGGCTACCGCGGACCCCCAAAGTAAGATAAGGGAAAGACAAGAAGGGCTACCGCGGACCCCCAAAGTAAGATAAGGGAAAGCCGAGAAGGGCTACCGCGGACCCCCAAAATAAGATAAGGGAAAGCCGAGAAGGGCTACTCTTAGGGATCGCTATGTAAGCGATATGAAATATGATATATGGCGCGGCTATTATTGAACGTTAACAGCTCGCGCAGCGTATGTGTGGGTATGAGTGCAGACGCTTCTCCAGAAGTGCCGCTGTAGCTCAATGCTACCTCATTTACGCCAATGCCCCGCACCTCTCAGGTGCTACCACAATTGGGTTGTGAACCCGAGGCATTGGGTGAACAACAGTATCGGCTGATCGAATAAGCCATGTGATACCCGCATGCTTGTTCAATTCATGCTTGAAGCGAAGATGAGTCTTCTCAGAACACTTCGGTTCTTCAAGACTAATCTTGCTTTGCCATCTCGATGCCAATACCTGGCCTCTCGATGACAGGTGTCACTCAAGGTGAGTGGGTGACAGATGGTATGACTGTACATGTCATAGTCGACCGTACTGACGACTGTGTGTCATTATAATATATGACATGACACGACATGACATGGTATGGCATGTATGACACGTATGACACGTATGACATGTATGACACATATGTCATCGGTCACAACCCCGACAGATCTCCCCTCTTAAAAGAGTTGTGACCTCACAACATAGGGTGCATACCTTTGTATATGTCTTTGAGGTCTTTGTTGTTGTGCTGGTACCAGTCTTCTTACACCGATGAGGCGTCCCTCAAGATGTTTTAGGATATCGGGGGAAACTGAGTCCACTTTAAACTCTCACCTTAGGCATTTAGCCCTACAGTTCTTAGGATGTAGCCCCCCATGAATTGCGTATCGTATTTCAGAGCTCGGGCGCGCTCAACCGGATTTGGATCGCCCGGATTCAAATCCCACATTTTCCGCGACAAATGTGACATTCAATCCCACGCAGAACTCCTCAAAGTTTCAAGAACCTGGGCCGAAACGTATGCCACGTCAGTATCCACGCATGCAATTATGATGGAATATTTTGCATGAAAAGCATTTTCCGAACCAATGCTCACGCCGCGATTGGAATGACCTGGCAGTTGAAATCAGGCAATCTGTCTTTAATTTGAAATCAATTTTATTACAATTATTGTTCCTGTAAATTCACAATATCGCGAACTCCGAATGCTGTCCGCGTGACACTGAGCATCGCATATGCCGAACCGAGACTGTGGCGTATATTACAAAACATTGTCGTTCTGTACAGTAAAACCCGGGCTATAAGAAAACAGGATTAAAATGCCAGCGCTGGCTTTCTTAAATCAAGGTAAGGTTTGCGCGGAGTCCAAAAATGCAAAAACTTTTCAAAATCTAGATTTTGAGATACGAGCGATTTAAGTTTGCGCTTAAGTATGGTTAAGTATGGGGGGTGACCGAGCGGTATCGACCATAACTTTTCATTAACGTGGTCAATTTGATACCTGACGTGCGCAATATGTACAGGGTGCTCTGGGCAACCTATTTATCAAATAAAAGATTTTTGAAAAGTTTTTGCATTTTTGGACTCCGCGCAAACCTTACCTTGAAATTGAGATCGAGCCGAACGCAATCCAGCCCCAAGTCATTTCTTAATTGGCCCTTGGATCGACGATATCCGATAGTTTTCAGGGGGGCGACAGCGTGCGACTTTCTTAATCGACAGCCCGTCGCCGTTTGGCGATTTAAAACCTAGCGGCTGCTTTCTTAACGTTTTCTTAAAACGACGAGTGTCGTCTCAGACGGACAACTGCATCCGAGCAATGCAGTAGGCAACCAACAGCAATGGAAGCAACCACAAGATTAGCGCTCCAAACCCTGAAGAGCCTATCTGGCGAGTTTGTGCTCACTGAGCAAGAATTTAAGACCGAGAAGAGAAAGCTGTTTGGGAAAGAGGGGCATTCCTACGTCATCTCTCCCAAAAATCTCGGAATGGGCATAACTTTTGATATACTTGGCCATTTTGGCTGGAAAATCAACCACAAATAGGTCTTTTATAGACGAACAGATTGATATATCGTTTGTAAGCATATGCGTAATATTCCGTAAAAGAACGCAAACGCGGTAAACTGTGCAGCGTACGCGAGTGGTATAGTGTAATAACCGAAAATACTCGGAATGGGCATAACTTTTGATATACTTGGCCATTTTGGCTGAAAGATGAACCACAAATAGGTCTTTCATAGACGAACAGATTTATATATCGTTTGTAAGCATAGGCGTAATATTCCGTAAAAGAACGCATTCGCAATAAAATCCAGCGAAGATTTTCTTAATATCATGGTTTTCAGCAATTTTTGGATCTCCAATATATCATTTTCCAGCCCAAAATTTTCTTAATTAGGGTGCTTTTGTCCGCGTCTCGAGGGGAAAGCCAGCGCTGGCGTATTTTCTTTTTCTTAAAATTTTGGCAAAAATCCAGCGGCTGTTTTCTTATAGGTGCGTTTTCTTATACCCCGGGTTTTACTGTACAGTTTTTGTCGTTTTGTACAGTGCTTAACAGTGGTGGCTAATGTTTTTTTCCAGCCACGCACTCGAAAGGTTCTGAATTTCGGACAGAATAAATCGATGTATCAACGAATAAATATGCCGAAAAGACAGTGCACCCACGAAGAAAGTACATTTGACCGAGGTTTATGCACCGTGTGTCGCGTTCTGAGCAATCTCAGATGCGAGCGAAACAACGCGCTCGCATCCCAGATCGCAATACGTACATGAGGAGTGCAAGTAGCTTTCATTTGCGTCTGCAAGAGACGTACTTGCCCGATGTTTCCATCGAGACAAATTGGACAGAGTCTATTTTTAATGACGTTTTCGAAGACAGAGGGCGACTGAGCAGAGGAGTTGTGGAAGCGGAACACGTTCGCCAACTGCTCACCAAGTTCAATGTCACGAACTTCAAAGACTCGAAGAAGATTAAAAGTAGGGTGATAGTTGACTTATTTGCAGCGGGTTCTGGAATTATGGGACACGTGAAAAATATCCTACAGACAGATTTTCAAGAAAAGTGTACTCTTATGTCGGTGGACCACCAAGCTATGACAAAGTCAATAAAGGGGTGGCAAGCCAAGGACATCTTCGACCCGAAAGACTGGGGGGGTCTTTTAAATGCGAACTACATCTGCGCACCACCCTCGAGTGGAATGAGCGACGCTGCATTCATTTTCTACGCAGCTGAGTGCAGGGACTTCTGCGCATTTCTTTTGCCAAAGCACTGGCTCGCTGACCGCAGCTATCCATTGCGGAGGCTTTGGTGGGGACAACAACAAAAGAAGAAAACAGTTTACATTATTCCGTCAGCGAAAGACCTAAGTTGGCATGTGTGCGTGAGGTACATGCGCAAAGGCCTAGACCTATTCGCTGGGAATGGCATGAAACCTCACTGGTCCGTCTTAGTAGAGTCACTCTACGAAGATAGAAAAGCGAAGAAGACAGCAGAGGGGAATGCAACGAGCGAGAGCGACCCCCTAGAGCTCGCGTTGCAAGATGCTGTAAGCCAAGATGGGCTTTAGATCGCTGTATGCTCGGCATGCACAACCGCTGGATGGCACATGCCGAGATAGACATATGATATAAAGTAAATTTGAATACAAAATATGATATGTCTTGAATGCTTGAAAATGCTTGTGCGTGCTGTGCGTGTGATATGCGTGATAATGAACTTTGGGTTTCTTGCTTGACTTGTGTAGACGTGGGGCCACCACTGTTAAGCACTGTACAAAACGACATAAACTGCACAGAACGACATTATTCTGTATTAAAAACCACTGGCGCAGCACTGGCGCACGAGCGGACTGCCCGCGCCGCCCAAAATGGTCACCATCCCGCATTCGGTTTGTCGCGGGCACTTCGTCATCGTCATAGATTATGGGGTGGGGATGGGGTCTGATTCTGTGTGGCGATTTTATTGAAAGGAATTTTCGCGAATTAATTCCTCCGTTCAACCCTGAATGCACTTAAAATAATAATTTGTCCATGAGAAACATACCGATCGGTCAGATTAAATATCTGAGCGACAATGTCGTTCCTGCGATGGTAAGTGAAGGCCTCGACGAAGACTTGCGCTACTCACCGTCCGAAACGCGGCTATCTGACGGGCGAAACGAATTTGCAGCGTATCGTATGATGAACGATGTGGAGCAGACGTGGCAGAAGATTTTGTTCCTCTCTCCGAACTCTCCAAGACAGCTTTGGGTCACGTTACAAGGGCCGTGTGGCGCCTATACGGCACTATTCTTTAGACGTGGAAATTAAATGCCCAATTAAACAAGACATGGTGGCATGCACGTGGAAAGTAGTCATATCAATACTGGTTCAATTTCCTTTTGAAAGTGGTAGCATGTGGGATTTAATACCCCGAAAACATCCTTCAAATGTGAATAAAAAACGCAGCGCTACAAGCGAGAAATGTTTAGCTACACCATCTATTAGGGCTTGGAAAGACCTTTCCAACGATACCCCATAACATTTCTCGGAGCGCGCGCTTGCTTTTATAATCCTGATAGTGTCGGATTTACATTGGGATTTAATCCCATTAAGTGCGTAATGTCGAAAAGGAAATCCGGATTTTTACGAGGAAAATGTGACATTCGAATCCGGGCGATCCAAATCCGGTTGAGCGCGCCCGAGAGAGACCATCTTCCGAGGTTTACGTTACGGATATATATTTGCGCTTGCCGATCGACGAAAACCCTTGGGTACATGTTTCCACGGCCTTATATAGTGCACCCACCCCTTCCTCCCCTCCTGAAGCTACTATGGAGGTTCACAGGCGGCATGGGGAGCCTTTCTTTGAAGGCTTGTTTTAATGCATGCGGAGAGGCCCTGCTTAACGAGATCGGATTTATAATCCCGTGTCCCGGTCTGCTCAACTCCTCAATATTTGGTCCGGTACGCGCGCTTTGACGAACATTTCATAGATTGGATTCGACAACGTACTAATGTGAAATTCGTTTTAGTTATGCCTATTCTACGAAAGGTGGGTTTACACACCGTAAGGACCCCTTACGGTGGGTTACCCAACCCTAAGTAAAACGATTATTTCAGCCCCTAAACTGACCCCCTGGTCATGTTCATGGTGGCAGGATGACTTTAGACACTCCCAAGAGGCATCCGCGAAGAATCATATCGGATGTATCCGGCTTTGTTAACCTGAAAACCCAAACCCAAACCGGCAAACCAATTATCGCATATAAATCGTGTCATATAGCGTAATAAACCGTCATACCACCCTCACTTCGCATGACATTTTGAGGGTCAAGATGGCCTCGAATGAAAATTTTGACGAGACACTGCAGAAAGAGCAGCTTGAGAACTTGACAACACAGGTCTCCAAATTTCCAAAGGGTAATCGAGAAAGGCCACATATCTACCAATATACAAAATTATGTGGTAACCCACCGTAAGCATATATGATCGGAACCCGCTACACCCCTCCACTTCGCGAGCGCATTACACACATGGGGCACATCGCATCCATCCATAGTATGTTCCTCAGCTTTCATTCAACTCATAAACTGTCTGAAAATCGATAGGTTTGACACCGTAGACCTCATAACGCCACCACTAGAGGCCGCCAAAAATTCCTCTTACGGCGGGTTAACCCACCGTAAGATTAGTAGAATAGGCAGTTATGTGTGTCAAGCATAACTCAGGATCACAACTCCGTCCACCTCAGTATCCGGTAACGCGGATTACTGGCCATAAGATCCGAATGACAAACCACTGTCTGGCAAAGGTAGCATAGCAGTTTTTCACAGATATTGGTACCCGCATATATGCGTATCTGTGTAAGGGTATGATTTGTACAAGGCTCACTACACCTCAGCAAGGAAGGATCAATTCCCGCTCCTGTCATATCAATTTGATGCAGGGTAAAAATGTTAGGGATGTAACCCTGCAGTTCTCGGGATGCAGCCCTGCAGTTCTTGGGATGCAGCCCTGCAGTTCTTGGGATGCAGCCCTGCAGTTCTTGGGATGCAGCCCTGATTATTATTCGGTCGGCAATTATTGGCAAAAGTCATCGGCTATCAGCTTTTGACTCAGAAGCCACAATGTTATAGAAGCTGCGACCAATCGTGATTATATGCGGCAGTTATGCCTTCAGCATACGTAGACAATATGATTATGTGGAACTTATAATCCCACTTAAGTTGCATCATGATAAAATTATCCAGGTGTTAACAAGTGTTCAGGATTTGATAAGGGGTTGACGCCCCACAGGCCAAAGGTCATTGTCTCGTAAGGCTCGCCTCAAGTGTGCGGCTTTGAGGAGCAGCGTCTCGGCGAGGCACAGGCATGATGCTTCCTTGACCACAATGGAGCTGAAAATGAGAATGCTCAAGATATCCGAAGACAGGAAGGCTTTTTGTTGGCCAGAGTTGCTGTCTAGATGCTTAATCTCGATGGGGTTGCATTCGGATACAAACTGTGCAACCATACATGTGACTTATGCATTGGTGTATGACTTTGATGTATTGTCTCTTGTCATGAATTTGAGAGGAATGACGGGCAATTAGCTAGAGTGGCGGATCTCACTCACTCGGCTTTGCTGTTATGGAATTCGATGCCTGAATGGCACAAATGGCAATCCTTTATTTGGCTTGGATGTTTCCCTTCAGACACTGGCAACAACTTGTGCGCCAGCTTCTCTTAGATTTGGGGGAAAACCATGGATCAACAATTCATCAATCAAAACACATGTTACCAAGGCTGATTCAACGAATCCTTTAACTCTTGAAATTCAACAATCAGCATCTCAGGCTGTTGACGTCAAAGTATGGTCGTAAGCTTACAATATAGCTTATTCACATTTAAAAAACCATCGTTCTCCTATGTCAGTGCCCTTCATATAATATGATAGAGCCGGAGAAATATGCATCTATGATTTCTTCATAATGAACTTCATGTGTCAGTAAGTCAAATAAAGACTTCATTTGATGCTTCAATCGGCATGATGTACCGTGTCATCAACTTTATGACTGCTATACACAGATGCTGGAACTTTTCATAAGATTTTTAATCTTCCAAGCAAAATCACAATGATGTAAAATCAAAATGATGTAAATCAATTTGTGGCAGCTGTATGAAGAATGAATGAATCTATACTCCTTCTTCCCCTTAAAAAAGAGGTGCATCAAACCAATCAGATGGTGATGGAGAATGCCATTCAATTATTATGTTATGTGAAAAATGGTTTGATAGAAAATCAGACTGAGATTACTCATCGAATCAAGTGCTTTCGAGGTAACAATGTCAATATGAACACCGATTCTCTCAACGTCGTACCGGCAACATGCCTGACGCTTTTGAATGTGGCGAATGCCAGATGTTGTCGAATGCCAATGTCAATTCACTATGATTCAATATGCAGTTTTTGGGTTGCAGCCCACATATATTGTTAGTTCAGGGTCACAATAGTGTACCCAACTTAGACAATGTTTCTGGATAATGATTGTCATAATGAACAACGAAATCAGTGATGGTACCGAAGTTAACTTTGGTATCGAAGCTAATGGAGAGTCAATCAAGAAGTGTCTGTAATGACAACAACTTACTACGAGCTGTATTTCCGTACTTGATGAATGGCTGGTATGTCATTTCATTATGACTAGAACATGGTATCGCCTAGTGATATGTGTATATATGAATCTTATTCAGTACATGATCACTTATCTCAATGGTGCCCATTTTATTTTTGGGGATACACATTCAGAGACTTGTCATGGTAAAGAAGTATGAATGATGAATGTGTCATTTCCAGAATGAGAATGAACTGTGCTTGGAAACCATCAGCAGATTGCGGGTTCGAGTAGTCCCGCCATGGCTTTTCCCAAGTTTCGTGGCCTAATGGACAAGGCGACAAATTCTAAACATTTCAGAATGAGCTTTCAAAGAGTTATAATTCCTCAATGAAGTATGCGTGTCTTATGTGCCAAAATGATATGAAACCACAAGTATGATGTCAATCTATATGTGGATGGTTTTTACCATTGTATGCTATTCCACAAATAAGTAGTGATGTCAGAATAAAACTTTGGACAATTGCAACTCAGCACAAATCCGAGTGCATTCAAGTCCACTTGTATACTCCGAATCTGAATATAATGTGCTTTCTATATGCACAGGATAGAATATATTTTCTATGTGATTCTGAATTCAGGAACTAGAGTCAATGAAAAACTCCTTTCCTATTTCAGACGATGAAACCTTTATTCCCTTAGGTGCAATACCTTATCTTAAGGAATAGTCATTTTCAATACAAGTTTCAATCGATTTTCTCAAATCTGTCACTTTTATGATGATCAGACTGGTCAATTTTACAGCATAACCACTTCCCCTTGCTGAAGGAGATGACTCCTGTCATAGGGCGGTATGTTGGCTGTTTTCATATGACACATGGAAAACATGAGTGGCTCGACAATCTTGGAGAATTTCGGGATAAATATCCTGAATTGGCCGACTATGCTCAAGAATGACCGAAGGTTAGACTTGCCATCTTTAGCCATGCGGCGTAGAGGCTGCTTGCCAACGGTTGGGTCATAGGCTGGATAGCTATGTTAGCTATGTTGGAGGCTGAATAGCCATGATTGCACGGACTCTGTCTTCCATGATGGATAGACTTCTGAGATGTGGTGTCCGATAAATCAATACATCTGACAACAACTCAACTTTAAAAGATCTGATGAAGAGCTGATGATCTCTGTTGCACTGTATTTTTTTTGATGTGCACCACTGAAATGCCTCGTGATATAATAATCTCACTGAATAGGCTTTGTGCAATGACGGTATGATCAGATATGTAATGATCAATGAAGACAAGATGACCGGTATGGCTTATTCAGCAGGCATGACTACCTCAAAGAGATGCCAATACACGGATACATTTCAAGACATAAGGGCAATAGACTTATTATGTAGCCTTCAAAGGCAGCTAGTATTTATGCTGCATTGGTCAGCTCGGTGGCTTTGACCTATCTAGGTGTTGTACTCAGGCCGTAGCCTGCATATTGCATTGAGTAATCTTGACACCTTTAATGATCCAATCAGATGATATGTATGAAATATCAAGAATGGTTGCCTTTTTTCAGAGATCATCGGTGGCAGAGGCTATAGTGCTTGCACCGAGTCAATATACAATTCTAGTCTGGATAGTTACATGCTAGACCATATGTATACAAATGTCTAGGTTTTCAAAATCAAGCTCATATGTATGATCATGGCTGATGACCTTAGAAATGTTCGATACATATGTGTGTCAACTTCATGGAATTCTGCATGGTTTGACTGTATATAGTCATGATTACCAAAACAAAAACGATGATGCAACTTACTTGTTTTATTATTTGTCTTTATTATTTATTTGGGTTTTAGTTGTATTTTTAGCTTATCATCTTCCCCCCTCAAGGAAGTGTATTGCTAGGCGGTTGTCAAGCGCCGTTTAAATACAACAGAGGTCCGACCTCTATGTGATGACGTGGAAGCTTTCTATGAAGCTGGACAGCAGTTCTCGGGTTGCAGCCCATTGCACCGAAGGTGCATCGCAGTTTTTGGGATGCAACCCGAATTCACGTCATCAGCGTGGGTCATATAGTGCCCATGCATGTGCTATATAAAATACAACACTACCCTCCAGCGGCGAAGTGGTTTGCTATTACCATCATCGTATGCTGTGGGATATCAAATATATGATCAGAGAGCATGGTAATATGTGTACCATGTTTGTCAATATCGGAGGGACTGTGTCTTCTTTAAACTCCTCATGACTATATGTATAATGGTGTTATACCGATGTCAACACCTTCTTTCTGAGTGATTTCGTTATTGATTTCAGATGTGATGTCGTGGCAGTCAACCTTGTCCGCTCGTACCGGGGGTTGTATGAAATGTTGCCCTACAGTTCTTGGGTTGTTGCCCGAAATATTGTCATAACTGTGCTGATTTCAGCATGACATAAATGCCAAACACAGAGTGTGTTGCTATTATATAGCGGTATTTTAGGGTGTATAGGGTTACAGTGACCCTTATCACCTACATTGACATTAGGGCGTTACATGGTATCAGTAACACTAAATTATGTCAAATTAAAGCAGTATGAACATTTTTGAAGTAATTGAAGCAAAACTGCATTTAATATGTCACTGTACTGTATATCACGTGGTATTTAGGAGGTATGTTACACCCCTGTAACGTACACGTGATTTTCAGGGTGTTACAGGGTGTTACAAGTGCTGTATTATTTTGGGCATATTTATGAATAGCTGAATAATTAGATCAGCGAAAAAAATGAAACCCAAATTTTCATTTTGAAATCATACGTGTGAGTTTTTCACGTATTTAGTTACAGCCACTATGTACACCCCTAGGTGTTACAAACAAGATTTTTAGGGTGTTACATGAGATATGACTGTGCACATAATGTTTTTCAGGTACCTTAATAGGTATAAAATGATAATCCGTGAAAAATGGAGTCCGAATTTCAATTTTGAAATCTCCCGCAATGGGATTTCACCCATTTTCACCATTTCTGGCCACTTATATATATACTACAGTATATGTATAGCGGTGTGTGTGTGTGATGTGCAACTTATAGAACTCATGTAACTTATCTCACTTTTGCACATGATATTTTTCATGGCATTTTAGTGAAGATATGTGATGGTCAACATGTGTGGTTACACACATACATGGGTTTTGCTGATTGAAACCCATGGAAAGTGGACCAAAACCCAATGATATATATTAGGTGTATCAACTTTAAGTGCAATCACTGTAGTGATAACTTGTCAGTAACCTATCATCTACTTACTGAAAGAGTATCAAATGATATCTTCAGATTCCAAGTAGATCTGGACAAAGCTTGATAAATAAATCAAAGCAGTGTCGCACACATATATGTGTGTGTGTGTGTTGTCCATAACAACCTCTATCAGATGTCAATATAATTACTGATCTCAGAGAGTTACATGCAATTGAACTGATCAATACTGTATCAATTGTCAGAATGCAATGTAGAAGTTGTTGTTGCTCCAGCAATAGTGTGGGACGCATGGACAGTGCTCAACAGTGACCAACTGTTATTTGAGCATTGTATACTGCCTTCGGGTCTGGAGATATCTCCATCCAGCCCTTCAGCAGGTTGTGTGATCCTGTCCCATATCTATCGCCATCACTTGACATCCAACACGCACATGTGTTTGTTGGATGGTATCTATGTATAATGTATTGATATAATACTTGATTATTACACTTAGGAGTCAGTGTAATTTTAATGTACATAATGATACCAGTGACTTGATCATTACACTTAGGAGGCAGTGTAATGTCATTATGCACAATGATGTCAGTGATTGTAACAATACATAAGTCACTGCATAAGTACTTTCTGATTGAGTACACTATGTGTGTGTGTGTATAGGTATTTGCTGATTTAATACTATACCAAATTGATCTATCACATAAGATGATCTGTATACCAATAACAGCATGTAGCTAACATGATATATATCAACTCGGTTAGTAAATGTAATCCTGCATATCTCATCTGTGAATGATGAGCTGCTTGGTTTATTTCACACACGGGTCTGGTGAGCATTTCTTTCATTGATCAACAGTAGAACAATATACCCATCCCAAATCCTACGTCAGGGTATATTGAGCTAATTACTGTCTTAAGATCATGATTGGCACCTTCTTCCAAGTGGGTTCGTTTATAGTTTATCATGCACAGCAGGTATGCTATGTGATATCTATTGCAACATCTGATGCACTATTCTACATGACTATACATGCCAACTGCTATCGTGATCAAGTTGGCTGCATATATGTATGCATATGTCAATGTATAATACAGTGGAATCAGACTGCATGGTATAGTTGCATGGTATAATGATGCATGGAACATCTTGCTGCATGCACTTGGTATATACTGAATGATAGTATATGCTGCAAGTGTGTGTGTGTGTGTGTGTGATATGTGCTTACACACACTTATGTATAGTACACACACATGTGATTGCACAGCGTCCATATTATCTGATGTCATCTTATATGTGCGTGTGTGTGTGGTTACACACACAGCATATGGTGAACACACATATGATTGCAAACTTGTATGTAAATCTGCCAGTGAATGATCATCATCTCTTATGTGCAAGCATCACAGATATTTAAGTAGCATGCTGCAAGTATATATACCATCATCGCGCATCATCTGATCATGATGCATCTAGCAGGTATATGTATATCCTGTCAAGCAAAATCATCATGCGCGCGTAGACGAGTGATTTTTGCAACCATTTGAAATGACGAGATTTTGATGCGTACACTGCACTGAAAATTAGTGCGAATAGCGATTTATCAAAGTCGCTGATGTGTGCGCTGCGAATGGTGAACATATCTCTGTCGCAGGTATGTATGGCATATGATACGAATGCCATTTCGCGTACGGAACATATACTGATGACGATTTGTTCATCTGCGCGTCAGTTTGTCACATATCGTACAATTTTGCGAATGATAGCAGCGTATATATGCGAATTGTATGCTGTATGCACACCTTGTCGCGCTGTTACTCTGACGGTGATTATGCGAGCGTATGTGTTGCGACGGTAATTTCCGCGCACTCCGTCCGCTGTTTATTCCGCAGCGAGTGTAGTTATGCGATATATGTCTTATATGTGCGTCTGCGGGCGCTTGTATGTATACGCGATCCGCCAACCTGTTGCACACACAAAATACAGTATATCTCTATTTGCTGCACTGCACACTTAGGTTCTCGTTCGTCGCCTGGACGATTAGAATGCCAATCTTAGGGATCGCTATGTAAGCGATATGAAATATGATATATGGCGCGGCTATTATTGAACGTTAACAGCTCGCGCAGCGTATGTGTGGGTATGAGTGCAGACGCTTCTCCAGAAGTGCCGCTGTAGCTCAATGCTACCTCATTTACGCCAATGCCCCGCACCTCTCAGGTGCTACCACAATTGGGTTGTGAACCCGAGGCATTGGGTGAACAACAGTATCGGCTGATCGAATAAGCCATGTGATACCCGCATGCTTGTTCAATTCATGCTTGAAGCGAAGATGAGTCTTCTCAGAACACTTCGGTTCTTCAAGACTAATCTTGCTTTGCCATCTCGATGCCAATACCTGGCCTCTCGATGACAGGTGTCACTCAAGGTGAGTGGGTGACAGATGGTATGACTGTACATGTCATAGTCGACCGTACTGACGACTGTGTGTCATTATAATATATGACATGACACGACATGACATGACATGACATGGTATGACATGTATGACATGTATGACACGTATGACACGTATGACGTGTATGACACATATGTCATCGGTCATAACCAGTGTTGTCAGTAGGTCACTTATGGGGCACAGTATAGTCGACAGTATAGTAGGTACTATTTATGGGCTCGACAGTATGTCGACAGTAGTTAGTGGGGTCAGTAACTTGCATGAAATTGACAGTAGGTGCGACAGTAGCAGTAGTTGCGACATAGCAGTAGTTGCGACAGTAGCAGTAGTTGCGACAGTAGCTATAGGGGTTATGGCAGTAGTTCGACAGTATATCGAGGTGCGCGGGCGGTGCGCGGGCGGTGTGGGGGCGGTGCGCGTGCGGTGCGCGGTGAAATGTAATAATGCAGTGAGATGCAATAATGCGGTGAGATGACATTTTCGACATGAGGTAGTTGTCAGGCACTGCCTGTCTTGACAATGCGCGATGGAGGCAGAGTTGTCGCAGCGGTACAGGCGCCTCGGTGGCCCCCCCGGAGAGCCGGGGGGGGTCGCCGGGGCGCAGGCGAGGCAGGGGAGCTGATCTGGGACACGTCATTAGCATTTATGCTCCTCAGGATATTTTTCATATAAATATTTTGAATATTTTTCATATAAACATTTTAAAATATTTCTGAATATTTTTATATTTTTATATTTTACTTTTTCAAGTATAAATTTAAATAAGCGGCGACTTGACAAGAACCCTTGTCCGCAGACGTGTCATCCGAGGTGGACCAACCAGAGTACTCCATTTTTAGCAACGCAAGACAAGAAGAACAGTTACTCACCCTGAACGACTGTTGAAACGACAGTAGCTACTGTCTATGACAGTATCTACTGACGAAATTAGCTACTGTCATCTACAGTAGCTACTGTCATTCTCGTGCAAGTTACTGACCCCATAACTACTGGTTTTTTCGACCAGGTCTACTGTCACAGTAGCTCTGGACTACTGTCATACCTACTGTCGAACCTACTGTCATGACAGCGTAGCTACTGACAACACTGGTCATAACCCTGACAGCTACCGCGAACCCCCGAAATAAGATAAAGGAATCAAAGCCGAGAAGGGCTACCGCGGACCCCCAAAATAAGATGAGGGAAAGCCGAGAAGGGCTACCGCGGACACGGGCGGCAAGGGCGGGCGAGGCGCACCTCCCGCTGCACCTTCTCCGCTCGCTCCAGGCGCTTGTTGCGGCGCACCACCTGCACCAGGCCCGCCCCGCATACGCTCACTCCCTTGTCGGGACCTCAGCCCACCCGCTGCATTGTCCAGATACGCTTCCTCATCGGCCCAGCCGTCGCCCCCCCCAAGTGAAGGGGGCGCGGGTCGGGAAGGGGGTGGGAGGGGTGAAACAGGGGGCTTCGCTTGCTTGGCAACACCAGGTCCCGGCGACCGACCTGCTTGATGCGTCGAGCGTCTGATGCGTAGCCCAGGGTTCCCTCGGTCTGACCGAGCAGGGCGTCATTGGCGATGATGCAGGCGAGCATGATGCAAAAGGAGCCCCCAGTGAGCGACTCCGCCAGGATGCGCGTGAGCTTGGACTCCCGGAAAGGAATGATCGGGGTGGCCGGCGCGAGCTTCTTGCTGCTGGAGCGCTTCAGCAGCGCGCCGTCGTCGTGCTTACTCGAGCTGCAGACCCCCGGACCCCGCCCCAACCCCACCTTGCCCCGGCTTGGTCAATCGCGGCAAGCAGCTTTGCCGGCCGCCGCCCAAACCGCCGCCTCTGTCCTCAGCCTCAGCCTCAGCCGAGACGCTCCTTGAGGTGCAAAATGATTCGCTGAGCCATTGGCGACGACGGCATCGTTCATTCTCAGCCTATCACGAGCCCTCGCTCGCAACCTTCTCCTGCCAGCCTCGCGGCTGCGTTCAGCCGTAGACCAAGCTCTCATCACCGTTGGATGCCTTGCATCTGAGGGCTGCAGATCTGCAGGTGTCACATTGGACGATCGGTGCGTCTTGAACACCTCACCTGAGGCCCAGAAAATATGGGCTCTTGGGACTGGCACACGGGCCGGCACTCTGGGCCTCGCTTGCACCGCAGGGGCCCGCGGCTGCGGCGCACCCTACAGCGCGGCAGTGCAGCTGTGCTAGGACAACACACGGTGTCATGCGCGGATGACTCAGCAATGTCATACATGCCAGAAGTGTCATACGCGCCTTACAGCATTAGCGCCCGAGACCCCTGTTGAGGAAGAGACCCCCCTTATATGGGAGTACACAGTACCACTGTACTGTGTAATAATGTGACATGTAGAATACTGGCACATCATACTGCATGATAATGTAGTACAAGCATATGATAGGTTGATGAGACTTGGCCATGCTGACTAGGATTACCTCAGAGAGCTGAGTGAATAAGTAATGGCCAAGGCCAAAGAAACAGTTGAGATTTCTAGAGTAAAAACAGCCGCATGGCAAAAGTCAAATATAATACCTAATTCTTACATGCAAATATATGTAGTAAGTCTAGACATAGCAGTCCTATGTCTAAAGAGCTGACCTAGCAGTACCTAGGCAGTTAGTCATTATATGCAGTCCATATAAGACTCCCATCAGTAGTTACAGTGCCTTGTGAGGAGCAGTCCTCCCACAAAATGGTATCAGTGTGCTACGCACCACCACCACCACCACCGCTTCCACAGAATTTTTCTGCTTTGAGATTGTGAATCTTCCGCCAGATTTACGTGTGCCTCAGTTTTTCGATTTGGGCTCTCGAGTTACTGGCGCGTTGCGTAACTTTGAGTCAACACTGGCCGGAAACGTCGTTTGCGACTTCCTTCAGCGAGATGGCTTGTGGCGCTATCGAGGATTGTTCTTCAATTTACTTGTGAAAACGTGATCTTTCTTCGCGTGTTGCTTCGTAATGGTTTCTTCGTGCACTTGCGCGTGCTTTACGGTCTTGGCTGCTGTGAGTTCCTAGTGCGCACGCAGTTCTTCACTCGAATGTTCGCAATGGCGTTTGTTCCTCAGCAACAAAAGTTCTTAGAATTGTCTAATGCAGCATATACCTTCTTCGCGCCGTGATCTGTGATGGAAAATTTCGGCTCGCCATGGGAGGCCTCCTACTGTGGCACAGTGTGCCACAAATAAAGTAGCCCAGAGCTATCTTTCGTCTTGCGTTCGCTCTGCGCCTGGGACTCGCAAATTACCTTTACAAATTATGGCAATTTTTGCGGGTGCTGCTTAAATTTGAGTTTGGGAATGGTCGAAATTGCACTTCTGGCCGCTGGCCCTGTGTTCGCACTCTGACGCGCTGGTCGACGGCTCGTCGTTTTTCTTGCTCGCTAGCAGTTTTGCGCCGTTAATTCTTCTCGGGAATTGTGCCAATCATTCAGTGTTTTCCGCGGGATCTTCGTCTACGCTACCCTCTGCGATTGGGATGTGTGCGCAATGTTCTTCTTTGGCTCGGAATTGGCGTGATGCAACTTTGGATTAGCGCTATTCCGCTGGCGTGCGTGTTCTTCGTCGGGTGTCTTTGCGACTGAGTGGAATTACGCAAATTTATGCTGTGGAATTCGAAAATGTTCTCTGAAAGGGCAGATGCGACTTGCTTTCTTTGCCCTTGAGCTCTGCAGCGCTCTAGCGTTCTTAACAGTGGCTGACCCTAAGTGGTATCGCGCAGCAGCGTTACTTTGACTTCCGTGGACCGATCGTTGCCCGATTTTGCTCAATTTGTTTTCATCTTGCCTCTTCGAGTTCGCTGGGAAACTTCAATTGGGATTTGGTAACGGCAGTTGCTTATTTGCTGTTGGGCTCCTGCGTCTTCGCTCTTAACGCTACACGCCTGTACGGCGGAAGCGCTGGCAGATTTTTCGGGATCAGATTGCTGCGTTTCTCCACCAGCTTAGGCAACGTTTTCAATGTCCTCTTCACGGCGGGCTTCTTCGCTGTATGTTCCGCCTCAGCGGCGCTCGGGGGTGGCGGAGGCTGCGTCTGGGCCCTCCGGGCTCTCTAGCTCGGCCCGGGTGTTTCAGCTCCGGGATGGGCTTGGGGCTTTGGGGCCCACCCCGTACTTTGTCCCGGAGTGGGAGGCGCCGGCCGGGGCGCGGCGGGGCAGCAGGGGGGGGGAGCAGTACAACGCTCTCTGGAGGGCGAATACGCGCTTTTGACGAGCGCGCCTCTACCTCAAGAGGAAAGTCGCATCCAAGCATCGCTGCCTGCCACGCCCACGAATTTCCCCGACGGCTCGCGTGACTCTCCTGGGCTGGTATCTGCCACTGTACGTATGTTTGAGTGCTACTCTACACCCCAGCAGCGTGCAGGGGGTGCAGGTGCCTCAGGTCTACAACGTAGCCAACCAGCTCTCGAGGAGCTCAACACGGTCGCTATAGCCACCGCTCATAATTTGAGATCATCTCCTCATAGCGAAGCTGTAGTTGACCATTTGCCCTTGGCACCAGAGCATCACGTTGGAAACCTGACCCATGAGAGCAACATATTTACGCCTAGGCGTGAAAGTGCACCTCCAAGTGGCGAGCGCGGTTTGTCAAGCGTGAACGAGTGGAGCGTCAAGCTGGCACGCCAAGCTGTAGCAGTGGATATTCTAGCGGTATGTGCATTGCGTAATTGGTGGAGTACTTGGACAGCACGAGTGCTCAGCGGGCGTGTTTCATCTGCACTTACGACATGGCGCCTACGTGCCCGTCTCGCACGCATGCGTGTTTCCCTTACAGCATGGCACGAGCGAGTTCACCGCAAGAATCAGGTCCAACGCAAAAAGCAAGATTTTGCTGGACACGCAAGTTCACGATTGGCGTCCCGGCTCTTGAGTGCATGGCGAGCAGAACAACGTCGTGTAAAGGAGATCACTCTCGAAATCACGGCGTGCAACATCGCCCGGTCCGAGTTCTACGTGAGGAAGTGTATGAAAGCGTGGAAGGCCACCGTGGACTTCGCTTCCAAGTGCACCACCTTTGCGGTCCAGCGTGAACAACATGTGAAGCGCGAAGTCCTCCACGAGTGGGCAGCTCTGACGGACACGCCTGACGTGACCCCGAAGCAATGGGCGACCTTGCGTAGACATCTTCGCCGCCTGTGTGGCCAAGAAGACTCCATCGCTGCAATCACATGGGAAGTGCAGCTGAGAACGAAGAGTGGAGAGCAACGCGTGATCCCATCTCGTGGACTCCTTCTGTCGCATGTTACCTCAGCAAGCCACCATTATCATCACCTCCACTCTGCACGACCACTCGTCACGACCATCCCAGCCAACCGGCCTGCAAGGCTGGTGCGGTTGGGAGTGAGCGTCGAGGAGGTGATAAAGACTCTAAGGCGTACAACCACACTGAGAAATAAACGTGGTAAAATGGTGGTAAAATGTGGTAAACTGGTGGTAAATTGTGGTAAATTGGTGTTTTACCACCATTACACTAATAGTGGCGATATAAATCCCGTGGGTAATTTCCTATTGGTAACCAGGCACTTTTCTAACACGATTTTACCACATTTACTTATAGCGCGGTAATTATATATTATTGTTTACCATTGCTGTATATAATTTACCATGGTACCCCCCTACGACCGGTAAATTGACCCCCAATGGTAAAATTACCACATATGACCGGTAAATTGACCCCCAATGGTAAAATTACCACATATTACCGGTAAATTTACCACGGTATGACCACGGTTGGACACGTGGCAGGCATGATGCACTGTGATACGGACACGTGTGCAAGATTAGTGCACGTGGCAATCAGGCATGGAATGTTACATAACTGTTACCAGATATGCTAGGTAGGTAAGTATGTGGCTTGGCAAGTCCCGGCCCCGTCCTGGGTTTTGCAAGTAAGGTCACACTAGAAGCAATACGAAGGAGAAAGGAAGGAAGGACGCATGCTGCTGGTTTCTAGCTTGCCGTTGCTAAGGTCTTGAGCATCGTGCAGATTTCATTCCTGGCCAAAGGTAGATGGCGTGGAGGGGGATTTTAAATCCCGGAGGGCGGTGGCAGATACACTTGGTCTCAAGGCGTGACGCCGGCATCAGCAGGGTATGTTTGGCATCCTCGTTCAAGACAAAGACGGCACGGCTGTTCATGCGCGCGTTTTTGATAGTCGGGTATGCCGTCACCATGGCTAGACGGCACACAGCGCAATGTGTGGCCGGGTCCCAGATCAGATAGTAAGCTTCCACGCGGCCGTATTCAAATGCATCGGCTTCAGAGGATGCTAAGGCTACGTTGTAGGAGATTCTGGTTACTGCCCTGGTGTACATCGTGGATGTGAAGTCCTCGTCGCCGTGCCGCATTCGTGGAAAACATAGGACGTCCAAGGCGTCCCGTTCTAGCTCGTATCGCTCACCGTGCATGGCACGCAAGGAAGCCGCCAAACCCGGCAGCAGCCTTCCTTCCGCATCGGCGCTTAGCGCGGATACCGCCACGCCACCGCGGATGATGTGATGACCGACATCCATGAAGTGACACGCGAGCCCCGGGTCATCGCGGAAACCCGGGCCGTCCTCTTTCACCGAGTGCGCGACATAGTCTGGAAGGAACCGGATCCCGGGGTACAAGTGGGCCATGTCATCTACACGGTCTTTCAGCAAGTAGGCGTTACCGATGCATGAATCGATGGCCTTCCCCCCCACCGGCTCCGGCACCACCCCCTTCGCCTCCCCCAACAGGCGCTCCACCCATAGCTCGATGTTGGAGCTGACAACGCCTACCTTCTCCTCTTGCTTGCACAAGTGTACCACGGCTAGGCGTAGATTCAGCGTCAGCATGTTCATAGGGCACTCGTTCTCAATAATGACAGCGAACTCCCTCATACGCAGCTCCGCTTGTGCGCGAGCCTCTGCGCGGTCTTCGATTGTGCCGGCGCACACCTGCCGGATGAAATATATCACAGCCTCCCTCAGCTTCCACCAAGCCCTGTCCAACTCTCGGTTGAGACTCTCCAGGACGTCCATGAATACCAGCGGGCTGAATATCAAAATGAAGTTGAGCCAGTCCTCCATAGTGTAGTTCCCTGCAAACAAACCAAGCGTTCCGGGCGACATCAGCATGCATGCACCGTTCAATCAATGGTCGACCCATACAACGGGCCGGCCCATGCACACAATGCACGTAGATCTCGCATGCATGGGAAGAACAGCTTTCCTGCAATCATGCCTGCCAGCACACCTACCTGCATATTGCACCACGTCCTGGTACTCACGGTGCATGTCGTGCGGGGCACACAGCCCTTTGCCGTTCTTCTGTAGCTGCTTTAGCTGCGCGGCGTTGAAGTAGCACGTGTCATCGCAGTTGGGCACCTTGTGGCGGAACATCTTCACAGTACTCTTCACGACACCGAAGGTCATACAGTGCATGAAAGGCAGCACGTATGCCGACATGGCGGTGAAATATTCCAGGGCCTCCAGGGGACCCTTACCGTAGCGCCCGGTCCGCATGGGATCAGCGCCCTCCTGGGTTAGCTTGACTAGTTCCTCGTGATCCTCCTGGGTTAATAGCACCGACGGGTCCCAGGCATGAACCGTCTCCCCGTCCGGTAAATAGCTTTGTGCGATAGGCTTGGCATAGCCTAGGCAATACATCCCACCAGTTGGTCCGGGGGTGCCCTCCCACAGGCTCAGGTAATCGTTGCGTCTGGCAGCCACCGGAGCGAACCTTCCCAGATCGTTCCGCGCAACGGTGTCACAGTAGCACAGCACCAGAAACACACTGAACTTATCATGCCACTTGCCAAAGTAACCATCGTATACTCGGAACGGCGTGCCTTTGTCGTCAGCGTGCCCGTCGCGTAACTCCTTGAGCTCCTTCACGAGGCGCTCTTGGATCACGTCATTGTTCTTCCAGTGCTGCCTAGGGCCCGGAACCACAATTACGAGCCCGGTAAATTCCATCCTAACCCGATCCTGCGAACACCCGCATGGATGCACCGTCAGTCCTCCCTTCCTCAATCACCGGGAAGCCTTCGCAGCCAGACACGCTAGCAGGTGTACAACCTGCTACGGCACGCAAGGCGGGACGCAGTGCACCTTGCATAGGCCTACACTGCAGAAGGAGACCAGCAGCAGGGGACCACCTGCATGCGTTATACTGGTTAGCCTTATTCTAGTAACAAGGCATATCGCAACGGTTCGAGTTGCAGATTGTGGCGGCGTGTACCCGAGGGTGCAGGTCCGCGCTCCGCATCGCTCCGAACCTCGTGGACCATCCCCTGCACCGTGCGCGCCACATTCCCACCATTACGCCCGGTGGTGTGTCCCCACCCTCACGTGCCACGCATCGTTTGCACCATAGCGCTGTTCAGGTCAGCCATTTCATTCAACATACATCAAGGGGAGGGGGGGGCTTGGTTGTAGTAGGAGTGCTAGGTGTCGGCTGGACTCACTGTTTGTCGTGCTTCTTCGCCCGTGCGTCATCCTCACCGTATTCCACAGCCATTCCAGCCCGAACCATTCCAGGTTTCATGGGATCCGGGCTTTCTGTTTCCTGCAGCAGCCGGCCCCCAACCGTGCTGTGCTCGTTGATCCGCGCCACGTGCGGGCTGGTCATGACGCATGCGTTTGTAGGCGCTCTCGCCTGCGTATCAGCACGCATCTTTGCAAACTTCGCATTGCGCATCCAGCGTCGGACTAGCCGTTTCACCGGGAAGTAGAAATAGTACTCCTGCGGGCGGTACACCTCACCCCGCGCCGTACGTGTCACACTGTATCTCTCCTCCTCGCACCACCCGACCGGCACTCCCGCCGCATCCCACGCGATGGGAACCCCGCATTTCTCCTGCGCTGGTTTCTTGGTCTCTGCTGGAAACGTTCTGTGATACTTCGGACACACATGCACTGCGTAGTCCCACACGGTCTCGGCACCAATCAGGCGTAGCATGTGCCAGAGCGACCCCGGTAAATTGGTGTTTGCTCCACCCAGCAGCATCTTCAAGATTTTCATGAACGTGTTGAAGTGCGCGTCTGTCCACTGCTGCCGCCGTTTCATGTCCAGCAAATACCACACAGCTTCCTGCAGCGTCACTCCGTGGGGGCTCGCCTGCCCATGCGTTAGAAGCGGATCCATCTTTTTGGGACTGAGTTCGGCCGACTCTGGCGCGTCCAATGTCTCCACTTTCGCTGGCTCCGGCGCGTCCACCGTCACCGCTTTCCCTGCCTCCGGAGGGTCCACCGTCACCTCTTTCGCCGGCACCGGCGCGTACACCGTCACCTCTGCGTGATGAGCCAGCAGCAAGGCGGCCGCCTCTTCCACCTCGATTTCCATGCCCGCCTTTGCAGCTAGTTCCTGCGAGTGGCCGTCCCCTCCTGGCTTAGTTTCTGTGCATATTCTGCGTGCGCTGCCTGCTCCTGCGCATGCTGCATGACGTACATATTACAATACACACTACATGATGCATCAGAAAGACGCACAGTCGTTTCCACGTCCTGTCCGAGCAGTGCAGTGAGTGTTCCGCCAATGTGCAAGGTGCGGCAGGGCGTACATCGTAAAGAAAGTCCGGGATGGAGAGGAAGTCCGCCTCCGCATCACCACCTTCGTCCGTCTCCTCCACGATGTCTTCTTCCGGGATGTCCGGCAAATCCGCCACCTCCTCCCAGTATGCATTTTCGACTGGGGTGGGGGCATCTGAAGCCCCCCCTTCCTCGCAATGGCACATTCCCATATATCCCACGGCCCGTGCGTCCGCCAGGTCGTGGTTCGTGACATTCCCATCTGCGCTGGCTCCTCCCACCAGGGTATACCGCATTCTCTTGTTGGGTATCCTCGTCGGCTGAGAATCGTCATCCGCTGTTTCCGCAAACACTGGGGCCGCCTCCTTCTGGTGGCCGGCGGAGATGGCAATGACCCGGTGCCTTTGATCAAACTGAACTCCCAGAGATTGCATGCGGCCTATGAGCACGTCAATCCTTCCCTTGTAATCCTTTCCGGCGCGCCCTACCTGATCAGGTATGCCCAGCGTGCACAAGTCGTCGGGGGTGAAGAGGGAGCGAATGCTTGGGCGCTTGATGTCACGGTAAGCGCGTTGCGCCAACTCCAGTAGGCGGGCGTCGGTCACGTGCCGGTTATCACACGCGGTTGGGAGCTGCGCCGTTTGGCACGTGACGGCTTCCCCCCCGGCTCGCCGTTTCCCCCGCGCGCCGTCCACCGGGCTCGCCCCCCCACCTGCTAGCTCTCTGGGGCCCACATGCGGCGGTGCGTAGGTTATCCGCATCCTCTTGTCGATCATGCACCCGAGAGTTGTCAATCTGTCAGCCAGCTGACGGATCTTTGCGCTCTTCTGCGCCATCGTGCTGCACTCCTCTGTGACCTTGCTTGGGATCCATCCGATGTCCACAGCAAACCGTGACACTTTGGGTGACTTGCCCCCAATATGCAGGCTTTGCAGTTTGCGCAGGATGACGGCGTCCTCCAGTTCAGCCATCACCGCGCATACCTGCCGCAAACTACCCCTTCCGGCGTGTCACCGACCTGCACGCAGCACATCCGTTGAGGGGGAGTGGGGGGGGACACCGACAGCACCTGCATCATGAAGGCAGACACCTCGTTAGATGCATCGTTGCTCCTCGCGTGAGCGCCCGATCGATACGCGGCGGTCGCTCGGTGCATGGCGTGTGCAGCGTGACGCGTGCTTAGTGACCGCGTGTTTCCGTCGGAGAACACAAACTGATTTATTCCAAAGATACAATACAGTTCAAAATTGTCTGTTCTAGCCACCTACGGTCTTTCACTTCGCATAGCCTACAATCTGCATTAATCGGAAGCTGGTGTTCGTGGTTGACATCCTAAGCTTTCATGCCAGAGGCTTGCACGGTTGCGCGTTTCCTCTGCGGTACAAGTCGTATGCGCCTGCTTTCAAGCTTCTGGTTCAGGAACACTGGTCAGCCAGCAGCTTGGGGTATCGCCAGCGTTGCAATCCAAGCTACGCGTCACCAGATACACCTGCGTGCACACGGCGCAAGATTCGACATTCATCCTCATGTTGCTCATTGCAGGCATCGGCATGTCACAACCCATGCATGCGAGCTGCCTGCGGGAGGCGTGCCCCACTCACCGGCTGGTCGTGGCTCCGCATTTCCGTCCACTTGTAAACCCGGCGGGACCGTGTCGCGCATGCTGAGCAACTTCGGCAGGTTGGACATGCACATTTCTTCCCCGGTCGATGTCCTCCAAAGCAGTCCCTTCTCGCAGATGTGCACATCCGGGACCCGGCACTCGCCGAATTTCGGGATGATCGCCGAGTTGAATGCGTGCGCGTCGAACTCCGCATGAAAAATGGCGAAGTCGAGGAGCACCGCGGGCAACTTGACTTGCAGGTTGGCGCCATTGTCACTGGCCACCGCCGTGCAGTAGTAATCGTGCACCTCAGACCACTCCTCCACCGTTATGCGATGGACAGTCTTGCCGATTGCTCCACTCCACGTCCCGGAGGCATGCTCCACTGAGTACTCCTCGCCGTACGTGGTCGTCTCCCAGAGCTGTGTCTTCATACGGCCCGACAGTATTTTGACAGCGGACTGCGTGAGCTTCTCCGCTTTGTCAGCAGCCACCAACCACTCTACACCGCCACTGACGGCGCGATGAAACGCGCCCTTCCGCGAAATTGGCAGGAGCTCGGCCATTGTTGCTCCTGACACAGTAACCTGCCGAGCATCAGCCGGGCAGGCCTGCTTCTTGCGCTTGTTGCTGCCGGCAGCCGGCGGTCCCTCGTTACGTTTGGATTTCCGGGGTTCAGCTGCAGTGCTCTTTGGCGCGGCGACTGGCACGAGAGCTCGCAGCTCCGGGTTGCTGTTCACACGCCGCCTGAGTTCATTTGTTAGTGGCGTGTTGAGCGCGTCCAAGGAATTCTTGCTAAGCGCTGCGTAACCCGCAAATGTCGCTGGTTGCTGAAGGGTAAACAAGCTCCCTTTCATCGTCAGACTCACTTTTTTGCCCGTTCCCTTCAGCGCGGTGAGGTGGTCCTTAAGGCGCTCGTCCGTGACGGTTTGCAGCAAGGCCAACGCTGCCTCCGGTGTTGTGTCACCAACGGTGAACAGAGCGCCCTTAGCCTCCATCACACCCCTCATCATAGCGATATTCCTGGCTATGTTACCGGCTCGTTGTTTTTCCAGGGATGGCGGCGACGTTACAATGGTCCTCGGACTCCTCCTGACCTCCTGAGCCTGCTGGGGAGCCACCACCTCCTCCTCCTCCTCGGACTGCTCGTCTCGGGAGGACCTGAACGCCGCCTCTGTCATGATTGTAGGTAATGGGCTCACTGCCTCCTCCGGTGTGGGCAATGCCCCCGGGGCCGGTGCTGCGGCCTGATTTATCTTGAAGCGTGTTGCCTGCTCCGGCGCCTGGGCTGGACGCGACTCCTGGGTGCGGGGCTGGGTGGTATGTGCGCCCTGGGGTCGACGTCCTTGCGCAGGGGGGACCGGAACCATCGTCAAGAACGG